>JAQJVK010000029.1:600000-854635 GCA_035578135.1 Flexamia atlantica
TAAAGGTGACGCGCACGGCACAGTCTTGTGTCATTCCTAGAGTACAATTCCATCAATTTGGATTTACAAAAAGTAAATCGACCCTTGATGTCATAAACACTGTAATTTCCACTTTATCAAGTGCTCTCGTTTCTGGGGAGGCAGCCTTGGGTATGTTCTTTGATCTCTATAAGGCATTTGACATGGTTTATCATAGCATCCTCCTGAACAAACTACTAGTTATTGGGGTGCGAGGCGTGTCTTACGATTGGATATCTTCTTATCTTAGAAGTAGAACACAATCTGTCCGATTGCCTTTTGTTGATGCCCAGGGAAATCGTAAGCAAGTTACCTCTGCTTCTTCCGAAGTGTCTGCAGGAGTTCCTCAGAGCTCCATCTTTGGCCCCATCCTCTTTCTTTTATTTATCAATAATTTTCCCGAATTTGTTTCAGACCCAAGTTTAAATGTAAATGTCTGTTTATTCGCTGATGATACCTCCCTCACCATTTCTACAAAAAAACAGGCAAATTTGGACACATTGGCATTTGAAAGCTCTAACAAGGTTTTGCAATGGTTTCAGAACAACAACCTCGTTTTAAACACTGCAAAATCGAAAATTATTCAATTCCAGATCAATAATTCGGATCATGTTTCCCCACCGACTGTTAGGCTGGGTGACGAGGAGCTTTCTTCCTGTGACAACACAAAATTCCTGGGCCTGATTTTAGACAGTCAACTCAGATTTCATGATCACATAGATCACGTCTGTAAAAAGCTAAGTTGTGGAATCTTTGCCATTAGAAGCCTTTCTAAAATTGCTGACACCAAAGTAACTCTGGCCGCCTATTATGGACTCATCTATCCATACCTTTCATATGTAGTTTCTATCTGGGGATGCGAGTGTGTCCGTATGGAGTTCGTATTCAGACTACAGAAGGAAGCTTTGAGAGCCGTCTTTAAAATACCGCACCGATAATTTTGTAAGCCCATTTCAAAGAAAACAGAATTTTAACTTTTCCATCCATTTACATCTACAGTTGCTCGTTTTTTTCCATCAAAACATAAATCTGTTAAGACAATCTTTCCAGCAAACACAGTACAATTATAGAAATACTAACTTTATCAGGATTCCTCAACAAAAAACGACGTTCTTTGAAAAACACGTGCATTTCCCTAATAGACCATCAAGCATCAAGCTTTTTAATGCACTCCCAGAGCATATCAGAGCTGAGCAAGATGCGGGACGATTTTGCCGAAAGGTAAAACGACTGTTGAGTGAGCAGGCTATTTAAAGTGTGAGGGATTTTTATGAGCTGTAGATAATAAATCTTATATTTTATAACAAAAGATTATTGTTATTTTAGTTAAAAAACAAATGAAAAAACTGGTTTATGTTACCTCAGTCTAACAGCTTTTTGTAAATCCACATGGACTACCGGTTTCGGAACATTATAATTCCATCCTCAGGTCGACTTCAACAAACCAAACTTGAACATGAGTCCATTGTCACACTAAAGTTAAAAAGACACATAACACATTTAACACGAATAAAAATACATTTAAGTAAAATAGTGCACTTTAATTTGATGAGTACCGGCCGGTAGGTGAACACTGAATGAAGAAATCAGGTGAACACGAAGATGACGTTATCAGTGGCCAGTTGGACTATGAACCTCTTTGTCCCTGTCTCTCTACTCCTTGCCTTTATCAAATTTATTCTATTAAACAGGACATTACACCCATATTTTAACTTGTCATTTAAAACATCATCTGGACTATTTTTAAAACTATTGTAAATTTCGAGGACTTCAAGAGTATTTAAGAGAGGAGATTTGTGTCATTTGTGTAATATTGTCATATTTGTATCCATGTTGTTGACACTGATTATTTGTCACAAGATGTTCACTAGATTTAGATTTCTGGGGGGCGGAGCTAGGTTTGGGGATATGCTCCTTAAATCTCTTTTTAAAAGACTGCCCAGTTTGTCGAATATAGTGCTTAGGGCAATAAGAGAACGTTACTTTTTACACACCAGTTCCGTAACAAGATTCCTGACTGAGACTGGGGAATTTTAATTTCTGCTCTAATTTATTAGAAGTTCTACAAGCCAATGTAATGTTGTGTTTTCTTATTTCATTTTTTAGGGTGTAATGTAGGTTTTCCCATACTCTATATGTAATGCTTTGGTTCTACGTTGAGAGGAGAGCTACTTTTATTTTTATTTCTTTGTTTGTTTATAATATTGTCTACAATATTTACATTATAGCCATTAACCACTGCAATATGTTTAATAATGTTAACCTCATTTTCAAAATCGGTTGCATCTATGGGTACAGATAACAAACGATGGACTAAGCTATTATAAGCTGCCATTTTGTGTGCCATGGGATGGTAGGAAGTAGCATGTATGGTGTGGTGGTGTGGTCAGTGGCCGTAGGCTTCCTATAAATTGAATACTTGGGCCTGTTACTTGATTTTTTAACATGAATATCAGGGCCGGATTTAGCATTTTGGCGCCCATAGGCCCAATAACTTTTTCCGCCCCCTAGTCTTGTTAAAGTTGCTTTCCTAAAAACCTTCATTATAAAGTTATATCAGGTGCTACTAGTTATATCAAGTATTACTAGTGCAAACAGAAGAAGTAAATATTTTCCATTATTTTAATCATATAAGCACTCCTACACATGTTCTAATTCTACGATATAAACTGAAACTCTGAATATGTGTAGCCCCTGTTAATATTATGCATTGAGTGACTTACATAAATAATTGTCTTTATAAGTTTAGCCTAATACTACCCATAGCCACCTCGTTAGAGGCGGCTATGTACTTGCGCAAACAGATGTATATAGTTCCCATTATAATCATATAAGCACTCCTACACATGTTTTTATTCTCATAGGGCCTTCCTTCTTGCTTAATATATCTATGATTTGCTTTTAAATCAATTAAAAAATATGATCAGTTAGGGTTATTTATTTTTATTTTTAGATTTTTTATACTGTATTATTTTTTTCTCTCGGCCATGCGCCCCCTGGAAGCTTGCGCCCATAGGCCCGGGCCTACTGGGTATATTGGGAAATCCGGCCCTGATGAATATCCAAAAAGGTTACAGAGTCATTTAGTTTAATTTCTAAAGTGAACCTTCGTTTTTCTGTAGCACTGTTTAGATAATTATTCAAATTTTCTAATTGTCTGGCATTACCTTCATAGATTACAAAAGTGTCATCTACGTAGCGGCTATAAAAATGAATTCTATTGGCATGTTTGTTGGAGGGGGAAAAATTTACCTATTTTCAAAATCGTTCAGATATATTTCAGATAAGATTCTTGATAATGGCGACCCCATGGCCAATTCTTCTTTCTATAGATCAAATTTGCTATTAAAACTAAAGTAGTTTTGCTGCAGAACGGTTCGGAGTAAAACAGTTATTTCATTTATTGATTCTGTACTGACAATTCCAACCTCAGTACAGAATCGTACAATTGTACAGTACACAACCTCAGAACGGACTCCGCTTTTTCCTTATTTTCCTGATGACTTTTCCTAATTTTTTCTGACTTATTGACCTGACATCCTGCATTTCCTGACTAATACTGACTTCTCACTTACTTTTCCTGACTAATACTGAATTCTTCTGACTTTTAATATCTGCGGCATACCTGGATAGTGGCTGTGATGGCTACCACGAACGACGGAAGGATTGAGCATCTGAGATTTTCGAACCTGCTCAATTTAGGCACCACAAAAAAATGAGATTGAAAGAAATCAAAACATTATTTTACTCTGCTCGCAGCATTACTTTTACCATGCCTTTATTTTGCATGTTATTGGCTTTGGCTAAATGTTATCTACTCTCCTTCAGGATTGACAGAGAAGTTTTGGGGCCTTTTTTTCCTTACGTTTACTGAACAATCTAAGACTTTTTTCCTGATTATCGAACAGTCTTGAAAAAAATCCGGGTTTAAAGCGCAAACTCATTACTTATTCAGGGCTCTTTTTATTCAAATGAAATTAAGTTTTTTTATAATACGCTGAAGACAACAACAAAGGAAAGCTAGATTACATTACATTACATTATATCATAAGAATTGCTTCAAAACAAATTTTTCAAAAAAATTCCATTATTTTACACTACTGAAAGACAAAGTGTTAAAAATATTGAATTTAACATACCTACTGCATTAATTACATACCTACCATGTAACCCTTGCTATACAGATCTAAATAAATAGATTTTAATATGTTAGCACGAATCCAACTTTATGTATTCATAATCCATAATAATTTTTCATAATTTTCTATCTCCGATTCAGAATTTGTAATTATTATTTTTACTTATTTAATATAAATTATTTGAAGTTATTGTTTATTTTAGGTTAGAATTACTTCGAGACATTATGAGTGTCAGGTCAAGATATCCCTTGTTTTGTTTACTAAGATGGTAACACGACTGAAAAGTCCCATTTGGTTTGAATCAAACAAATATAAAAAAATACATTAATAATAAACGGTATCAGGAAACTGACACATACTTTCTCCATTCAAGTCATTTAAAACCAGAAAACATTTCGGGCCTCTAGGGAAATATAAAAAATTAACAATTAATTATCACACAAATAAATACGAAATGTTATCAAAATCGGTTAGTAAATAACGGAGATATCGGTTTTTAAATATTTGCCATAAGAATAACATTGGACAACGTACTGCGTTTACCGCCGAACTAAAATATCAGTTATCTCCGCAACCAGTTGACGTAAACTAATGATTCAAAATACCAGATTATTTAGTTTTTCAAGTCAAATTTAATGGTTGCGAGTATATTTTCTTTAGAGGTCACAGATTTTGTGAAATTTGAAAAATATGAATTTTTTAACACTTAAACCCTCATAACTTCTGAACCTGAATTTTTGCAGACATGCGGGGGGTGGCATTTTGTTTGTCATCTTAAGCACTAAAAACCATGAAATTTGTATAAAAATCGTTAGAGCCGTTTTTGAGAAATTTGGATTTTGTAATTTTTATGGGTTTTTATAGGGTAAATACCCTTAAAAAAATTTAAAAAAATGAAAAATACACCTGGAGATACCAAGGCTTTATACCTACATGCCAAGTTTCATGAAAATCTGACCACTGGTGTCGTCTATAGCTTTGTTTACCTCCACACACACACACACACACACACACACACACACACACACACACACACACACACACACACACACACACACACACACACACACACACACACACACACACACACACACACACACACACACGCACGCACGCACGCACGCACGCACGCACGCACGCACGCACGCACGCACACGCACACGCACACGCACACGCACACGCACACGCACACGCGCACACACACGCGCGCACGCACGCACGCACGCACGCACACACACACACACGCGCACACACACACACAGACAGACAGACAGACAGACACCACGCCAAAAACAATTTTTTTGGATTCAGAGAGCACTAAAACGAATATATCCACTAACAACTCAAATTCGAAAATTTTGACGAAAATAATACTTTCTCCATATACTATGTATAGGGGGGAGAAAGTAAAAAGGCTGACTCAACCAAAACTAAAAATTTTCTCAATTTCTTTGTAAATATGGAATTCTCCTTGGTAAATAAATTAAAATACAATATAATAAAAATTAGATCCCTAGAATAAATTACGAGTAGCTTATCCGAAAGCGGCGCAGGAATTAATTTTGTTAACAGCACATGTAGAACGGTCGGGGCGGTTCGTCTCGGTTCGACAATGTTCGGGAGGAGTCGGGCGGTCCAGATGCAGACTCAGTGTTCGATAGTGGGTGCTGGAGGAAGGCCGACGGCTCGCTCAGGTAGGTCCTCCAAACATATGGGACCTCAGTCCGCCCTTGCGACGCCTGCCTACGGGTGTGGGCCTGCAATATATATGCTCTTGAGAAACTTCTGCTCATGGGCGAATTTCGGTCATAATCTTTGGCTGTGTCAGCTCACCTAACGTTTAGAGGTGCTGTGTGCTCGTATCCAAAATTGGCGTATTATTTTAATGGTCAGTTTTAAGGCATTTTTCAAAAATCTCAGGTACTATATTTTATGTTATAGCTTATTAAAATTCTGAAAAGTACCCGATAAAAAGCGATAAAGCGTTTGTTATATTCCAAAGACGGTTTAGATCAGTATCTTTGATCAGTATTAAGATATTTAGAGGATATATGAATAAATAGATTGTTTTATTTAGGTCCAAATTTTTCATTCAAAGTATATTGTTTGAAAGTATCTTTGTCAGTATAGGCCGTTTTTATAAAAAATAAGTAAGGCATTTTACATAGAAATGACAAATTTTAGTAGGTGACATGGTTTGTTTAAAAACAAACATTAAAAAGTAAAAAGTGTAAACAAAAAATTGGGGAAAAACAAATAAACAAAAATGAAAAAACAATAAAATTGGATCCAAAGTATTTTAAAAATTTGTTGCGTATTATTGAGCAACAAATTTGTTACGTATTATTGTGTATAAGTTCTGCAGGAATTTCTTTTCCTTTCCCAGTCAAAAATTCACAAAACATCAGGGGGTGCCTGGCACCCCTGAAAATCTACCCATGCTTCTGCTTTCGATGAAATATCGAGCTCAAAAGGGGATTGGGAAAATTATCTTGGTTAACAACTTTCCCATTGCATTATTGAGCGTGGGAACTATTAACGGTTGGTTGAGATTAGTGATGTTTTAAATCCTTTACAATTAAGCTGAAGAACGACATACCTTTCTAGTGGATTTGTTAAGGCAAGGATCCTATTTTTAAAATACAATTTAAGTCAACAAATCGGTAATCTTTAGAACGCGTAGGTTAAAATCGATATACAAATACTGGGGTCGTCAAAAAATGTCCCCTAAGTATTTTGTATTTAAGATGCATAGTATGCGATTGTTACATCAAGGTTTTTTTTCAATGACGTAAGAGTTAAGTAAATAACGGTTAAGGTGATATTTTGTAATTAAATATTCATGGAGGGAAACAAATAGAAGCAACTTCATTAATTTTGTTTATATTTATCCTTAATGTTTGTGTCTTTGTAATGTTAGTAGTTACGATTTGTAAATTTTACTTCAAAACCATATTAAATCTGCAACAGTGTTTTTAAAATAGAGGGACAGTATATTAAATTTACCTTCATATAAAACATACATATTACTAAGATAAAATTATCAAATAAATATTACTTTTAGGGATAAGTTTTGACAAGGACTAATAAGAAGGTTAAAAAGTACGGAAAAAAGGAATAGATTACCCATTTTAATCCAGTAAAACATATGAGTTCATGAGCTCTTACTATTCTGTTTGAATGGGATTGGTGGTTTAAACCACGATAATTATTGCATTAGAGGATATTAAATGAATAAAGTTATTTTTAATTAATGCCCAATCAATGCCAAAACATGTACAATGTGTTTTTCTTCAAAAATATTAAAAAATGTTTTGCCAGGACATTTATGGGATAACTGCTAATAGTATCATGAATGATGCTGCAGAATTTACAAACATTTAACAAATTGTTGTAACTCATCATTCTTCAAAAGCTCACTGCATAAACATTTGATGAGATTTTATTTGGAGGAAAGTTAATATTTAAGTACTATGTATTAACTTGGAATTGGTGTTAGAAAATAAAGAAACCAACCATTAACTGCGTAGAATAAACCACTGCTTACAAATTGTTGCTTCAGTGCTTTTTATTTAATTTGAAGCATATTATAGTCTCAATCATAAAAATAAAAGTATAAAAAATATTTATTAATGAAATGTTTTTGAGCGACAGGGATTAAAACATAATTGAATCGCCCATTAATTTCTTTTTCCGTAGAAAGTGCTGCACAACATATCCCTTACCGTTAATAGGCCCCTACTATTTGAGGCACTAAATCATTTTTACAAACCCTTTTCAAGATTTATCAGAAATTTCTTTTGTTCAAGACCTGTTGAATAATTAATTAATTAGGTTTAAAAAAAAATATTTGAGAATCTTGAAGCTGAAAATCATGAAATCAAGGTGTAATTTTCTTACTGTATCTAATAGTTTTCTGTGTGACGTCACAAGTCTAAAAGCTACAGTTTGTTATTTAGCTAGGTATATCTGGTGTTCCTCTTTTTTAACTCTATACATGAGAGAAACATTTCTGATTCAGAGTTATAACAGTTTAAACTGTCTTGAAATCCCTAACGCTCTACCATACTTTAACGCTACAAAGTACCGAATCTCATCTATCAAATCACATTATACGACATTTGTATGATTTGTTTTTATTGCAAACTAGCTATAAATTAAGAATTTAAATACAATATTTACAGCCAAGATGAGCTGTGGTTTGTTTCTCTGTGTGTCCCTGCAACTGAAGAGAATATAACTCATCATTTGTAGCATCCAAATCTCCTTAAATGTACGTTGCCGCTCCTTAACATTTTCACTAATTGCAAAATTGTTTCCAAAAGTATACCTTCTAAATTGACACAAAAACAAATATAATAAAACTCAACTGATTTTTATTACTAAAAAAATCATTAGATTAAAAATATGTGTATTGAGATACAGTTTTTAAAGCAGCACGATTGATTTCTACACTGTCCATGAAAAAGGAACGGAAATGAAAGAATAGTGCACTAAATCCTTGGAATAGTAAACCATATCCGAACCAGAAGGACGTACATAAACTATGATTTTTCGTACGATGATTCAGAAGCAACTCTAGTGACGGCGCTAGGTCCGAACATGAAGAGACTGAACCTTGGCCTTGGTGACTAAGAATTTTGTTTCGATGTTTTGCGAATTTGAAGAGTTTACCTCCACTTCCCCAGATACACAAGCACGAGCCTGGGGGAGAAGGGCTTCGTTTTTCAACTGCAAATGCTCGACCGACATATTTCAAGAAAAAAAAAAATTATCTAAATATTATTGAGAAATGGAAACCCAGGTTCAGACTCTTTATTATGACTTCATAATAGATGTCATCTTTTGTAGCTGTGTACCTTCATAAATCGTTCTATTGTTTCTTGTAAAATATTAACGTATATTAAGTGTATAAGCTTTATAAATCTTACATATTGCATCACATTATTGCTTTGTTTGTTTAATTTCATAGCAAACTCAACTTCGCTTGGAGACGTGGAAGTGTTAAAAATGTTGAATTGCTAGTTTAATTTAAATTTAAGTTTTTCCAAAGATTCTTTGATTTGTTGAAGCTTCAATATTGTTATCGCGTTGTCGAAAAGAAAATTCAAATAGTTTGATAGAATTAAATCAAACACAAAAAATATACCGTACAACATAGTTGACCACCACTGTTGAACTTGATGTATTACTTAATTGGTCAATCATTTATGAGAAAGTATTGTATTTATAATCTCGTCCAGATATTACTACCGACTATCATATGAAATCAAATCACTATCGTAATTGAATTTTTTTTCCCAAGCGTTAGGTAATTAAATCAAATAAATAATTATGCATTATAAAAGTTGCAACTACCCTTTCAATAATTAACTTTCAAAGAGTCTGCAATGGTAACAACAGCAATACATATCCTACGAGATGCTAAATTTATTTTGAGCCTTTGCCAATTTTACCAATGCACCGAGTAAATAGATTGTTTAATATGACACTGTATGAAATTATACTTATTTATAACTGGCGCCAAATCTTAAGGCCCACGCCGTCCATAAGACTAATGTTAATTTTAGCATTGGGCTTATGGACGGCGTAGGCCTTAAGATTTGGCGCCAGTTATAGTAAATTGCAAAAATAATTATTTCTTGTTGTTTGTATTTCAAGCAGAATTTTACAACCATTTTCGGGATTATTTAAAATAACAAAGATTATTTCAGATAAATCATACAACTTTAGAGATGTGCAGTCAACTGTATCATACAACTGATAACATATATGCTGTATACACACTGCTTCACGGAAAAAATCAATGAGAGAATCACATTTTGTTCTTTGTTATTTCATTTGGAAAGAGGCTAAATGTTAAGAAAAAATGCCATCTCATAATCCATTATTTACTAGAAATAATCAATTTAATGACATTCTGAGATCATGAAAACAAAGATTGAATAAGTAGTATTATATTTTTCAACAACTTTTATTTGGCTCACAAAATTCAGTACTAAGGCCCATCTGGTAACACTTAACTTCTGCACTTCTATAACACATCGTGGTATGTTAGTTAGATATTCATAATTATAGTTCTTTAAATCATCCATGAATAAACAAAAAATAAACGAGGGACCTCAAAGGAAGTAGTATATATGCTACCAGCTAATTGTTACCAATTCCGAATATTTATATTTGTTTTTAATAATAAGTTAACATTATAACTGAGACTTACGTTCACTACCACTGGTTGGAAAAAAAATCGCGACATAGGGATTTGTGATCCTATCTTCAATTGACAAAAAATACAACAAAAAGGAACATAACAAAATTATGGCTTGTTTTTGATCAGTGATGTTAAACTACGTAATAGGAGACAGTAATGAAATAATAAAATATTGGTAAACATATCGTGCTTCTGACCACTTTGCGAAAATATAGTAATTCTTTTATGAAAAATTTAAATTTTTAATTAACTTTTTAGTGAAGGATCTATAAAATCGTCTGAAATCAGGCTACTTAAAGAGGCACCGTATACTTTGCCTGCGATTGAAATGCATTTTGTTGCCCTCAATGGCAGTGGTAACTATGGACTGACTCCTTTTAGAAGCGTTAATATTAACCCCAGTAGCAAAAACCGTTGGCAAATCGTTGGCCCAACGTTACCATCCACGGTTGGGCAACGGTATGGATTGGCACTCTGTCTTACGGTTGGCATACATTCCAGATTATCGTTGGGCCAACGGTCTACCTTATACGGTTGGCCAACCCACAATTTGCCAACCATTTGCCTACTGACATAGTAAACCGTCAAAATTATTAAAAAAAATAATAAACTGATACATGTTTCATGAACAAAAATATACCGTGCTTCCACCGAGATTTGAACCCGGGACTTTCTTCTTATTGATCACACGCTCTAACCCACGCGGCCATATTATCTCATAGATGAGGATGTGTAACTTAGGATGTAATTGATCAGGAACGCTTTTTACCTTTGTGCTTAAAGTTTCTAAGCTTTTAAGTTGCAGCACTCTAGTAATTTTATAATGGGCAGCATTTAGTAAATTAAATAATTGCTGTTAGTAGTGCAATAGTGGGGCTGCTGGCTCACTTCGCATAAATAACATTTTGACAGCTACATCCGGTCACGCGATGTAATCAGCTGTGACGTAGCTGTGACGTGTGTGGTGGGCATTTAAAGTTTAAATGCCCGGCTGTAATGGGTATTTAAAGTTTAAATGTCCGGAAGTGGGTCAAGGTCGGCTCGGGATGTTTTTATAAAAGATCTTGCATTTTCGGAAAATCCGAAAATGCAAGATATTTTTATTTTTATTATTTTATTTTTATTATTTTATTTTTATTTTTTTATTTTTACAAAAGTATTATTTTACATTATGTTTGAAAAGTTTGTTCCCAAATTTTAAAAGTAGTTTGTTGTCGGTGCTGAAGTTTCTTGCTTATTTTCATTCTTCTTGAAGTAACTTAGAAAAACACCTTTTTCGTTTTGATTGTTTGTTGCATAAAGTTCGAAAGATAATCCGAACCCAGTGGCTATAAGTTGTTTTAGTTCTTCACTAAAAATTTCCAAATTCTTGTAGGTTGTAAGATTGATAGTGTTGTAGTGAATCCCACGAATGTTGAGAGACATGACTAAAGTTGTTTACTCGACTAGAGGTGTAGCAGGAATGATTATTGCAAAGCCGGTGCTGCGGGTACCTCTGACGGTGGGGGTAGTGGTGGGGGTAGTGGTGGGAGTAGTGGTGGGGATACAAATGGCAGGCGTTTGTTTAATTACTTTGAATTTAATCTCTGCCACAATAGACCGAGTCGATGTTGCAATTCTTCTAGTTTATCCAACCGGTTCTTTTGATATGTTTTATAACTACATTTACAGTAGCAGAAAGAATTACATTTATTACAAGCTTTTTCGTCAACTTGATCTTCAGGTATTTTAAAACATTTTTCTTTGCACCAATAAGATAAAAGTGGTAGATTATTTCTTTTGGATGACATGTTGTTTGTAGCTTGTCTTAAACAGAACTGAGTCTCTGAACGTTAGAGTTTCGTATTTATGTAAAGTATTCGAATAAATCTATCGAATAAAACTATTGAATAAAATTATCGAATAAAAGTTCAAGGTCATCCGTTTGAGCTTTAAAAAATACAACATATCAGTATATAAAAACATATACTGATATGTTGTTTTTTATCATTTATTTCAAAATTTTTTTTACAATACAATATTTACAATGTTATTTTAATCTATTATTTTTGTGTGATGTGCAGAGTAAGTTCCGTAGAGTTGTTGCCGCTCATTCCGTGTGACACCAAATATAATGATCCTGGCTGAATTTCCCGCAGATCTTCATTTTGCAGCAACTCGACGAATCGTTTTGGAAGATATGCTTGAAATTTTGGTTCATCACCTGGTGTAAATGGTGCATCGGATAATAATGCGACGATTGCGTCTCCATGCGTTGTATCAACTTTCTTCATTTCATGAACAATATAATGTTTCTGTTCTTTTAGTTCTGAACATTTCTTGATAATTAGAGTATTTGATTTTGAATGCAAGTTGAATTGTTGTGATGCCATTCTTCACTAATGATGTTGTCTGTTCGGTGTATGGAGTTAGAGTGATACTCGGGGTGTGTTGCCTCCTCATTTATATAACCTTCGGAACCCCCACTACATTCTTCCGTTTGTTGAAAGTAAGCAGCCAAGTGATATGCGTTTTGTAATACGCATTGAGATTGGTTGTGTTTCGGATCTATTGTAGAAACACAAATATTTCTAGCATCAAAGTAAAAGATTTTGTCCACTTTTATGTTTAAACTTCTTTGTTTGTGCACTGTCGTATCCAATTCATTTTTTCCAATCCTCTGGTGTATATGTGCGTAAATTGTTTGCAAAAATGAAACATGAAAAATGATGTTTTAAAAAGGAATCCTAAGCATTTTCTGAAAATAAAACCATCTTTGTACCATGGCTCAGTATTACTGCGGGAGAGTAGTCTAATGACTTTACCAATCCTATCGACACACCTTTACACATGCAAGATGAAATAGGATAAAAGATGCGAAGGAAAACTTCAGTTAAAATGTTTGGTGGAATATTTTCTTCAAGTTTTCTTTTTTCTTACGTTTGTCTTATTATTTTCCAGCTTTTTATTTTGCTTTCCAAACTTTAAAATCTCATCAATTTCCTTTACAACATTTTCTTCAAAATGTTTATCATCATCATTTTCCAATAAAGGTGCTGTTTCGGAAACGCCTTGTACAACTGATAAAGAACTCATTTTGTTTATAATGCTGTAGACGATGTTACCCATACAACTGTAGACAGTCAACTAAACAATTTGCGCTCCCGCTCCTGCTTTTATGACCGAGTGGTGGGGGTATTTTTTTTCTTGTCATTTTTCAAAACTGCTTTTACAATACCTGTTAAAGGTGTATATGTAACAATTTTATCATGTAAAATTAAACAACAAGCAGATGTATCTTTCGGTACATTGTCTTCAAATTCCATTTATATTTTTATATCTACACTAGAAGATTTTACAGATTCATTTTGTTTGGAACAGTCAACTGCAACAATCGGATAGGTAGATTTAAATTGGTTTGGCGTTAATAAAGGTGTGTTTGTTTTTCCATAATATGAATATTGGAATCTTGCGTACATATCGTACAAAACGCTAAACCTTTCTTTTGTAAAGTTTATGTTGAAGTTGTCGTATGGAAAAAATTGAGAGTTTAGAAACACCTTAAAATATGTAAGTTTGCAATGATCAAATTCACTCAAGACTTTCAAAAAAAGACTTTTCCTCCGTCTTCCTCATTTCCCTCGGCGTCGGGGGGACCATCTGGGGTGAGGTCATAGTAGACCTCTCCATCCCAAACTTCTGCACCACCTCCGGCGTCGAGAAGGAAGTCTTATTCCGAGTTTTGGGCGGCGACTTCTTGAGCACACTTTCGACGACCCTGCGTTCAGCCTGGAGGGCTTTCAACCGGACCGTCCGTGTCCCTTTCATTACGCTGATGGCTTCCTCGATCTTCGCGACAGCCGTCCGAACACCATTGCTGATTTTCTTCTGAATGGCCATCGCATCGCGGATCTGCCCCAGCGCGGCCACGATCTCAGAGAAGGACTCGTCCTCCGCAAGGTCGCAATCGTCGACCTGCCTTCGGACGATGACCACTTCCGAGTCGTGCGGCCCGAGTGGCGGGGATTCGTCCCACGGGCTTCTCGGATGCTGCCGCTTCCGATCTCCGTCATTTTTAGGCGTCCCGGTCTCCATAGCCACCGTTTCCGCTGATGGCCCAACCGCCGTGGCTTCGGGCACCGACTTCGAGGCGTCGGCCCTGGAGTCCGGGGACTTGAACGGGGCTGAGGGAGGCGCACCGACCACCAGTGCCTTCTATCCCCCCGCATCCTCTGACTTTGGAGCCCCTCCGGACGTCGGAGGGGTCCTCTTTAACCTTGAGCTCCGGCCGAAGGGCGACGGGTCGCCCCCGATCCGGAACTCAGAACGCTTTTGTCGCTCGCCTGATTTTTCGCTGCCATCGTGCTTCAGTTGATCTGAAAAAGAAAGAAACATCAACAAATCAAATCATAAATCCTTGTGGGTTATCGTGATTAATATAATTGCGATTGTAAATATTGTAAAATATCTATTTCAATAATCGATTTTAACGGTGGGGACGGATTCATAAGTTTCTCCTTAAAAGCCATGATGTTTATAGCTTCTTTCGAGTTACTTAATCCAATTATACCAGTGAATATTCGACGCTCGAGATTAACCGACGCTGAAAAATCACTCGCTATAAATGTTTTGACCACTGGCTTTATGTATTTGACAGATGGGGGCCCCGAAAGGATAGGTTATTACGGTCCCATGCCTAAGTGCCACCGAACGAGTGATATCGATGTGTCACTATGTCATATGAAATTTGCAAAAATATACTGGTTAAACGGGTTTATGTGTCCACCCTGCAAGGAAGGTGTGTTTAAACGTACTTTCACGTTTGACTGAGGTCGTAAACTTGTGGTATTTTACGTGAGGGGATGACGCTGTATTACGTAAGTTGAGCCGGGGATAACCGAGAGACGTCTGGGAGCAAACCTGGGTCGTGCGGCGAGTAACAGCAGTGCAGTTGAATAAATGCGAGGAACATGAAACCACTGACTTCCTAGTCAACGTTCATTAGACTAAATTGTTAATATGTTAAGCTATAGATAAGCATATTCTACATCGATGGTAGTTATCGCTTCTAAGTTGTTTGATAGTTTAATGCTCCGTAAATGATACGTATAATATCGATACGTATAAACGTTATCGATGAATCAAAAATCATGAATAAGGATTATATTTTATTGAACCTCGAATTGATATATTTGTTACAGTTCTAAATAAATTCGGATTGAGAAGTGAGAAATACATAAATGAAACCTATAGACAGTTACTTCAAACGCTCACCGGTGGGTGAGATCTCAAAAGATTTGAATAAAACAAACCGGAGCAGATGTTGCCTTCGTCGCTCTTGAAATTGCAAAAAGAGATTTCCACTCTCGCGAAATACCGCCCACAAAGGATTTTTTCATGAACTTAAGTAATATTATAGGAGTTTAGGTGATAAAAGATATATCTAATGATATTAGTTGGGTTTCTATTAAAAACCTAGAGTGGAGTTTTTCACGATTAAAAAACACTAAATGGGGTTTAAAAACTACACTAACCCAGTAGCTAAAAATGTATGTATGTATGTTTATTTATTTTTTCTTTTATTATTTAGATATGTTTTCAATTACTCCCAGAATATTTATTTATTATTTTGGTACAGTTACAATTACTTACAAAACAACAAAAGCTACATGATTTTCCGTCGTTTGTTTTCTCTAAGAGAAACGGAATGTTTATAGCCGTCTTAGACTTGTAAACGCGTGAGGTTCACTTGTCAGTTCACTAACCGATGCCCTAGTTTCGTTTGATAACCTTGAAAAGTGTCTTATACATCAATCATATCAAATATTTACGTTGAAAAGCATATTTATTTTAAATTGTCTTCAAGAATAAACGCTACAGTAGTTTTTCTCTGAATTGGTTTTGATCCGCTTCTTGTTAATAAATACCAGTTTTAGCAAGGCCTCGGGTACGATACGAGCGACAAGCGGCAAGCGACAGGCGGAAGCCGATACCTCACTTCTGCTTTCTGGCACAGATGAAGAACTATAGTCCTTCATCTGTGCTTCTGGTCACGATTCGAGTAGTTTTAAACTTCCGCTCAAAAATAGTATATTTCATTACAAGGAGCGAAAGTGACGCTTTTCGTACGAGCTCAAGGTCGTAATTTGAGCGAGTAACGAAAAGACACTTTAGACCCGTATATTTTTCGTCATACTGCATAAAATATTGAGCTAACTACTTAAAAAAACAGAGGTTCTACTGACAAAAGACTTGTTTCCATGTTATTCTTGAGTAGTTTATTTATACCGTTTATACATAGATTTTAGCAGGTTTTACCCATGTTATTCTTACGGGTATCATTCTTGCACCGACCCCTGATCCCGCCCTTGAACCAGGGTATTATTTAGGTATGTTGATTACCTAGGTGAGTACATTTGTAAATGGTATATGTTATTCTCAACCCCGCAGTATATTTTTAAATATAAAATTTTAAAAATTGTCCAAAAAATTAACTTTGGTCTTTATTGTCCGATTTGTCTAATATTTGGATATGTTGTTAAGTTAAGCAAGGGAACTTGTAAATAGTATAAACTAATTCGATATACCCTATATCTTTTAAAATATAAAATTACAAAATTAGGTAAAAATGTTAACATTGGTCTTCATTGTCCGATTTGTCTAATATTTGGATATGTTGTCAAGTGAAGTAAGGGAACTTGTAAATATTATATATTAATTCTATTTACCATATCTTTTAAGATATAAAATTACAAAATAAGGTAAAAATGCTAATTTTTGTCTTTTTTAACAGATTTGTCTAATATTTGGGTATGTTGTTAATCTAGGCAAGTGCATATATAAATGATATATATTATTTTTATCTAGACCGTATATTTTTAAATGTAAATTTATAAAATAGGCCAAAATATCAACTTTGCTATTTATTGTCCGATTTTTCTAATATTTGGGTATGTTGTTAACTTAAGCTAGTTTATTTGTAAATGATATATTTTAATCCTATTTACTCTGTATATTTTGAAATATAAAATTACAAAAATGTATAAAAATACTAACTTTGGTCTTTATTGTCCGATTTTTTAAATGTTTGGATATGTTGCTAAGGTGAGCAAGTGAATGTGTAAATGGTATATATTAATTATACCTACCCTGTATATTGTAAATAAAAAAATTTAATTTAGGTAAACAAATTAACGCTGGTCTTTATTGTCCGATATGTCTAATATTTGGATATGTTGTTAAGCTAAGCAAGTGAACTTGTAAAGAGCACATGCTAATTAAATATAACCAATAACTTTTAAAATATAAAATTACAAAATATATAAAAATGCTAACTTTTGTATTTATTAATAGATCTGGCTAATATTTTGGTATAATGTTAACTTAAGCAAGTGCATGTGTAAATGGTATCAACTATACCTACCTTGTATATTGTAAATAAAAAAATTAAATTAACTTTGGTCTTTATTGTCTGATATGTCTATAATTTGGATATGTCGTAGTTTTAAGCAATTGCATTTGTAAATGACATATATTAAAGGTATCAACCTTTTATATTTTAAATAAAGAGATTACAAAAATGGGTTAAATTATCAACTTTGTTATTAAATATCTTATCTGTTTAATATTTCGGTATTTTGATAAGCTAGTATTTTGTAAATGACATATTATTAATCTTATCTGCTTTGTATATAAAATTACAAAATTGGCTAAAAATATTAACTTTGATGTTTAAAATCTGAGTTGTATAATATTTGTGTATGTTGTTAACCTAGGCAAGTGCATGTGTAAATGGCATATATCAATTTCATAGGTAAAACAAACACAATGCTATGCTTTCGTCTACCTAGTTTCTGCTATGTTAATGCAAGACATAAAAGGCGATGTAAAATTTAGAGAATGTAATAGATTGGAAGATATGGAAGAACGTGCAGAGTTTTTAATAAGTGCTATCAAACAGGTGGAACATAGGAATAGGAAAGGATATATCATACAATTGGAAAATATCCGTAGCTTATATGCCTCCAATTATTGGTTAGAGAACGAACCAAACAACGGGAAGTTTGATTTTAATTATAAAATTAAAATTAAATTAGATAAATCAAGGACTAGACCAAACAAGCATAAAGAAAGACAAGACATATAAGAAGAAGCATACCAAAATATTAAACAGATCTATTAATAAATAGAAAATTTAGCATTTTTATATATTTTTGTAATTTTTTATTTTAAAAGTTATTGGTTATATTTAATTAGCATATGCTATTTACAAGTTCACTTGCTTAGGTTAACAACATATCCAAATATTAGACATATTGGACGATAAAGACCAGCGTTATTTTTTTTTACCTAAATTAAAATTATTTTTATTTACAATATACAGGGTAGGTGTAATTAATGTATACTATTTACATATACACTTGCTCAGCTTATCAACATATCCAAATATTTAAAAATCGGACAATAAAGACTAAAGTTAGTATATATATATATGTAATTTTATATTTTAAAATATACAGAGTAAATAGGATTAATATATATCATTTACAAATAAACTAGCTTAAGTTAACAGCAAACCCAAATATTAGACAAATAGGACAATAAATTGACCCGCCAAGGGAAAAGGGACCTTAACTTCCATTTTTCGAAATTGAGTCATTAGTATATCCATAATCTACATTAAATACCAAACAAACTGGTGAAAGAATGTTTAAGATATATTAAAAAAAATGCCTGAGTTATAAATTTATGAATTTGAAATATGAAAAACATCAATTTTAGGAAATCGAGGCCTAAAGTTTTACTAATTTCTAACTTCAATTTTTTTGTTACTACTTACATTATTGGCTACGTTTTATATATCATTTTGTTAGAAATTTAAAGCTGAACATGAATCCACCATTGAATGTGTGTCAATTGTTTGTATTGTTTGCCAAATTTTGCTGAAATAGATGGGATAACTAAAAAAAACACAACGTTTTAAAGACAAAATGTCTTGATACATGATAAAAACTAGAATTAATTTTCATTTTAAACTCTAATAAGAGTTTATCATAAATGTCTTAACAAAATATGACATTATATTAGGTGTCTGAGTTTATAATTTTATAGTTGTTGATCTTCTAGTACATTTTTGTTTGTTTTGAAACTTTACTTTGACCAGGACCTACGTCGTCAACTACTTCTTTGAGAAGATCCTGTACATTTTCATGATTTATTTCTGGATAAGGGCATAGCAAGTGCTACATTTTTTTCATCACAGAACTTGGATTTTCTTAACTTCGAAGCTTTAAAGTAGCATTGGGAAAGTCAAGGTCCCCTTTCTCCAGGTTTCAAGGGTTTCGAAAAAAATAATTTAACCATGTCATAAGTTAAATTCAGGTGTAAGATGGACCAAATATTGTTTGGAAACATATAAACAGTAAGAATCAATAAAAATCAGAAAATGTGTTTTTTTGACCCTATCCTCTAAAACTTGCTATCATGTAAAATTTTGTCTGGGAAGATAAGGTCCCTTTTCCCTTGGCGGGTCACAAAATACCAAAGTTGATATTTATTTTTGGCCTATTTTATAATTTTACATTTAAAAATATACGGGCTAGATAAAAATAATATATATCATTTATACATGCACTTGCCTAGATTAACAACATACCCAAATATTAGACAAATCTGTTAACAAAAACAAAAGTTAGCATTTTTACCTAATTTTGTAATTTTATATTTTAAAAGATATAGGGTAAATAGAATGAATTTATAATATTCACAAGTTCCCTTACTTAACTTGACAACATATCCAAATATTAGAAAAATCGGACAGTAAAGACCAATGTTAACATTTTTACCTAATTTTGTAATTTTATATTTTAAAAGATATAGGGTATATAGAATTAGTTTATACTATTTACAAGTTCCCATGCTTAACTTAACAACATATCCAAACATAAGACAAATCGGACAGTAAAGACCAAAGTTAATTTGCTTGGACAATTTTATATTTAAAAATATACTGCGGGGTTAAGAATAACATGTACCATTAACAAATGTACTCACCTAGGTAAACAACATACCCAAATAATACCCAGGTTCAAGGGCGGGATCAGGGGTCGGTGCAAGAATGATCCCCATAAGAATAACATGGGAAAAACCTGCTAAAATTGATGTATAAACGGTATAAATACACTACTTTCTTTCATTTTGAAATCAGCTGATTATCTGTCAATTGTTTTGATGTTATGTCAGCTGATGATACGGTTGATATATCGAAAGCTGTGGACTATCGATTGCAACAATGAATGTTTTAATCTACTGTTTCGTATCATGAATCAGACTTACCGCTAACATCGTTATCGCTCAGCTTATCTTCTCACTGAGGCTAGATTGACAACAATGAACCACTATATCGATGTATCGAATGCATTTGTGGAATGAGCGAATTGCACAAATTGATTAAACCGACAACAATGCAACAATGAAATGCAATTGATAATAATAATCGATAACCACTCTCGATGCAATCGATAGCTCACCATCGACGCTGACTTACACAAGTTTGCAGTTTTAGTGCATCATAAACGAACAGCTGACGTCCTCAACATCAGCTGACTCTTTCCCTCCCTAGGGTGGAAATGAGCTACTTTCGCCCCGCAACGCATGTATTGAAAACGGTCGTTTTCGCAGCAGTATGACGAAAATTGTATTTAATTACTAAATTACTAATAAACCCCCCTCATATTTTCAACTTGACGAAATGAAATCTACTTTTTCATCAACAAAAGCATTCCCGCGGTATCTCCACTACGAATAGATTCTATCTTCAAATAATGCAACAATGCAGATGTGCGACACGAAAAGTATTTTCGAACCTGACAGGAGCCGGCGACAAAAACGACACTGAGCAACGCCACTGAATTCCGCTCGTAGCTACTGACCTCAAAATTATCATCTGACAAATAAATGCTAACCGAAAACCGAGCGTTGTCGCCTGTCGCTCGTAGCTCAATCGTATCCGAGGCCTTATGATTTCAGAATATAAATAATTCAAATATTTTTCTGCTAGTATACCTTTCTCTACATACCTATGAAAACAATCATTCAATGACATTTTTTTGACGATATAGTACATAATAAAAACAATTTTGATGCAGTATAGGTTACACTACCTATAAAACTGATTTTTCTTCTGTAGGGGAGCAATGCATCAAAATTTGAGATTCTTGTGATTAATATTTACGTCGTTGTTAATTTATTTCTAACATAATGCTATCTCAGCTATTAAACTACTTTGATTAATAAAATTCAGTAAACATTGTCTTTGAATGAAATGTAAGTTAATTCCGTCGCAGTTTTATGTTTTTATTGGAATGATTTGTCATAATAGATAAATATATAAACGATTGTATCTCTACGAGGCAGAGCGCAACAATGACTGTTGATGTACAGTCTGGACTTAGTGGACCCGTTTTATTTGCACGCCACTGCATGTCTCAGTTTTTTTCTTATAAACAACGCCTGCTTCCAGATGCAGATTTCATTGTAAAAACAATGCCGATTTACCAACATGGAACAATAAGGAACTTTTCAGTTCCTCCGAACTGCTTGTGCTTTGTGTGTTGGAAGCATGTGCTCCGTTGTTGTTGGCCAGTTGTTGTACCTCGTCTTGATCGCGCTCGCCCGAACAAGGTTGGTAATTTATATCAATTATCAACTGATTACGGATATGCCTAGTAGTATTGAGATGATTTTTTAAGTGATATGAATATTGATTGTGGAAACTATCCAATGTCATTAAGGGAAAAATAAAATGAAAATCTCAATTAACAAAAAAGTTAACAGTTCTTTAGAAATAAATTAATAACGACGTAAATATTGATCACAGAACTCTCAAATTTTGATATATTTTTCCCAAGAAACTCAACTAAAGGTTTTATACAGGAATTTTTCCCGGTGCTTCTAAGCAGAGTTATAATAAATCAAACACAAAGAATTGACTTATTTAATTCTTAAATAGTGTTTTTAGTAATATAACTCACAGTACAAACTAAATGATATACGTAAAAAAATTATTTGAAAACAGTGCTGATAACGAACTCAACTGGTCATCGGAATAAAGGGGACCACAAATTTTTAACAGAGTTTTTACGTTTCTACAGAGTTATGAATTAGAATGTTTTTACTGCCGCACGCTCGCTCCGCCGTTCACATTATTTCGATAATCAGGGTATAGGCCGGGAAATTCTGTTTTGCTGGCCGAGCATGATAGTTCCTGCGCGAGCGAATGCCAGTGCGGGATTTTCATACGAGTACGGTAAAACTTCCCGGCCGTGAAACGTACGATATTTTTCATCATACTACTCAGAGAAAAACATACTTGCAATCATAACGTTGTCCTAGCATAAACCAACAGGCCTACGTTTCTCAATCCTTCGAACATAACCTATAACAAACAGAACAAACATTTGCTACTGCTGCCAGTGCTGCCACTACATTCCTCTAAAAAGTAACCAACAAACAAGAATTAAACGTAGGTTTGCTGCAAATAAGCTCATTTATCCGGTATAGGCCGGATAAACGTTTTTGCCGGCCTAGGACGGCAAAGGGTAACTTTCGTGCCAACAAAAAAAACTGAAAACAGATGTTCCCGAGTTAGTATGATGAGAAATATTTATTGAAAATATCAATCTATCGGATATTATGCGCCCTGATTATTTGAAGAGGGGCGTAAAAAGAGTGGCATTTGCTCAACTTTTGCAGAAATTGGAATATTCCGGTTTACCGTTGACTAACATCATGAACGCAAATCAAAATTATACACCGTGATTCAGCCCGGATTAAAAACCCCACATTTTTTTCTGTTTCAAGGGAGGAATAACATTGACTGCTGAATCGTTGCAATACCATATTGCCACTTCCGACACTTATTGTGTGACAGGTTCACAAGCGGCTACTTCACTAGCCGCTAATAAATAGAAGGTAGTATTAATAGTCTAGTGTGACACAGGCTAAGTTCGGAAACCAAAGCGACCCACTTAATCATTCGATAACAGATGTTTGGTCGACTCATTCGATATAGATCCCCATGTCCCATGTCACGGAGAAATCCCCATGTCATTATCATTGAGGATACAAAAAGTCACATTTAAGTTTGTCCACTTTGGAGGAAGACCTCAGATTGAGGGTTCACAAACCCATTGTGGAAACCCCCCAGGATGCCTCTTTAAAATGGCACAGCTTTTACATGTGCACCTTATGACGTAATTTTTGACCTCCGAGCTCCCGGTCCAATATCTTTTATTCCTGGCCTTCATGAAATGTATTCTCCTCACACACCCATTTTTACCACCCCCCCCCCCGTATGCCTATTCAAAACAGCATAGCTTTTACATATGGACCTTATGACGTAATATTCGATCTTCCAGCTCCCGATTAATACGGCTGTCTGAATCTAAGAATAGTTCCCGGAGTAACACGTCTAGATTACAAGTCGCTCGATACGGGTTTGATGATTCGTTTGCATTAAGATTCTTCTACTTATTTCAACCTGTTAAATACTATGTGAAACAGCTACTGACTAGTTTAAGTCAACATAATAAATGCAATAAATAACCCTATACATAAATAATAAAGTAGTTGATAGTAGTGTTGGAAGATTAAAGTAATTTATAGTCGAAACAAATAATTGAATTCAAATGTTGTGATGACAGCTGATGGTGTATGTTTTTGTTTACTTGTTATGATGTTAAAGATAGTTTTTATATAAAGAGTCTTTTAATTTCATGTAGAATAAAAATGTTTAATTTAATCGTTTGAGTATTAATCGTTTTAAGTATCAATCAGTAAATTCAATAAACAGAAATATTAAAATGAAAACAACACTTTTTTATAGTTTTATCAAGTTGTTTTCAGATAATGGCGACCTTAGAGACAGGACTTTACCTAATTTTCTTAGATTGGAATTGAACTGATTGAAACTGAAATAAGATGGAAATAACTAAACGAAAGAAATGTAGAGCGGCAATTCGAAGAATATTCACAAAAACAAAGAATGAAATTGAAGGTTTATTGAAAGATAAAGGAACTATTGATTGGATAAAGATAAAAGCATTATTAAAAGTATTGGATTCTCACAACACATCACTACTGAAGGAAGACACGGCAATATACGGCTTGTTAGAGGATGATGGCACACCTGAAAACGAGATCGATGAAGAAATGGAAAGTCAAAGGGAATATCAAATCACCTACCAAATGATCAAGGAAGAAGTCGAACAAATGCAAATGGATCAGGAACGGGATGTAGAACGAGCGTCTGTCGTAAGTTTGCGCACACATGGGACAGAGCAGGTAGGCCCGAATTGTTCATATAAACTTCCATTGATTAAATTTTAAGAGTTTGGTGGGGATTTGAAAGATTGGTTACCATTTTGGTCCCAATTTTCCAAAATAGACGGGGATTGCTCAATTAATCCCAATGACAAATTTCAATATCTTCTCATGGCTACAACACCTAATTCAGTCGCAAGGGACGTGGTTGAAAGCTATCCAGCCACAGGTGAAATGTATCCGGAAGCAATTAATGCTTTGAAATCTCGTTTTGGTAGAGATGACCTACTTACAGAATATTACATTAGGGAAATGTTGAAAATTATAATTACTAATGCAACAACCTCAAAGAAAGTTTCTGTATCCGAGTTATATGACAAACTACAATGTCATCTAAGAAACTTAGAAAGTTTAGGTGTGTCTTCCGACACTTGCGCACCCATTTTATTACCATTAGTTTCATCTTGTTTACCAGAAGACGTTTTAAAACTTTGGGAAAGGACGAGTTCAAAATTTTCTAGTAGCCTCTCCATTGGACAAAGCAAAACTTCCAAAGACCTTCTTGAAAACTTACTAGCGTTTTTGAAAGGGGAAATTGAGGGAGAACAAAAAGTTAAGTTAGCTCTTACGGGGTTTGGTCTCTCATCTCAAAAGTACAAAGATAGAGAGAGGTCCCAAAAGATTTCAGATAACCCCATAAATAAGTCTGAAGTATCTACAGCTGTGGATTTAAGTAGAACTACTACAGTTCAAATCAGAAAACCGGTAAACTGTATATTTTGTTCCTTACCACACAAAGCTCAAGACTGTATTAAAGCTCAGTCAATGTCCTTAGGAGAAAGAAGATCTGTAGTCAATAGTAAGAGAGCTTGTTTTTGTTGTTTAAGGGTAAAGGTAGGTCATGTAGCTAGTAAATGTAAGAACAGACCTAGGTGTATTTTGTGTAAGAAATCTCACTTTGTGATTATGTGCAATTCATCCCTTCCTGATGAAAGTAATAAAAGTAGCTCCAGTGGTAATCCATGCCAGGATCAGGTAAAAGGGAATCAATCTCTAGCTAATTTTAACTCTTGTAATGTTCTATTACAAACTTTGAGGGTCAATGTGCGAGGACCTAAGGGTGTTCATACAGTAAGAGCTTTGATTGATACGGGTTCCCAACGGTCCTATATATTATCCAAAACAGCGTCTATGGTAGGATATGAGCCCACAAGTCAAGAAACCGTGCAACATTCTCTGTTTGGTGGGAGTTTTTCTGATGTAATTTGTCACAATATTTATAAAATATATGTTGAAACTCTAAATGAGGATTATAGTTGTAATTTTGATGCATTAGACCAGTGTAAGATCTGTGGGAACGTTTCGTCTGTTCCAAGGGGCGTTTGGATAGATGAACTTACTGCTCAAGGTATTGAACTTAGTGATCTGGCCACTTGTGGACCTATTGAGATTTTAATAGGGGCTGATATTGCAGGTAAACTTTTGACAGGTGAATACAAACTACTAAATTGTGGGTTGGTTTCCGTACGAACAAAGTTAGGTTGGACCTTAATGGCTAAGATACCGGAGGAAAAACATAGAAGAACAAGTTTGGCTACTTTAGTGACGACTATGTTTACAACAGAAGCTAAGATAAGTGACTTGTGGAATTTAGATTCATTAGGGATACGGGATCCGAAAGAAATGTGTTCAAAACACGGTTTAGAAGTTGAATGTCAAAAACATTTTTTAGAGACTGTGAAGGTAACGAGTGAAGGACGATATGAAGTTTGCCTTCCATGGATTGACAGCCATCCTCCACTTCCAGATAACTATGAAATAGCAAGTAAAAGACTAACTTCAACATTGAAGAAATTGAAGACTGAAGGGCTGTACGACACGTACCACTCTGTATTTGATAGTTGGTTGGAAGAAAACATAATAGAAGAAGTACCCATTTCAGAAATGGATAAACCTGCTCACTACCTACCTCATCGACACGTTGTAAAACCTGAAAGCACAACTCCTATTCGACCAGTTTTCGACGCAAGTGCTCATGAGTATAAAAGTCCCTCACTTAATCAATGTCTAGTGAAAGGCCCAAATCTAATTGAGAAAATTCCTTCCGTAATGGCTCGTTTTCGACTGAAAGAAGTGGGCGTCATAGGAGATATACGAAAAGCATTCTTACAAATCAGCTTGGATGAACGTGATAGAGATTTTTTGAGGTTTTTATGGACAAACAAGAATGACGAGTTAAAAATTTATAGACATTGCCGAGTAGTTTTTGGTCTATGTTCGAGTCCATTTTTGTTAGAAGCTTCAATTAAGCTACACCTGGAAGAGACTTTAACTCGATGTAAGTTAGGTGAACTAAATTGGTCAACAGAATTCGTTGAAATTCTTGCTTCTAGCTTTTACGTTGACAACTGTGTTTGTAGCTTAGAAAGTCAAGAACAAGCACAACAGTTTATAAAAGTCGCTACGGAAGTCATGAATGAAAGGAAGTTTGAACTTCGAGGATGGGTAACGACATCTGATTGCTTAACCTCCCCTTCAAAATCAAATGTACTTGGTTTGGTGTGGGATAGGAGCTTAGATACATTGGAAGTAAACTTATCGGGTTTAAAGGAAATTGATACTAGTAAAGTAACTAAACGGATTATACTCAGTGTAGCACACCGTATTTTCGACCCCATTGGATTTACTTGCTGTGTGACTTTGTTACCCAAATTGTTACTCCAACACACTTGGGAGAAGGGAGTAGGTTGGGATGAGGAAGTTGATGAAAAGACCAAGAAAGAGTTCTTAAAGTGGTTGAGAGACATTCCCTACTTATCTCAAATTAAAATACCAAGATGGCTTCCTGGTACAAACTCGATGGAAAATTGGTCTCTTCATATTTTTTCTGATGCTAGTAAAACTTCTTATGGAGCCATTATTTTCCTAAGGGTTCAATTTGAAGGATACGTTCGTGTTGAATTAGTCGCAGCTAAGTCTAGAGTAACTCCAGCTAATAAATCATCGAAAGTAATGACCATACCGAGACTCGAATTATTGGCCGCTTCCATATCTGCTCGGTTATTCACAACGGTTGTTAACGATTTTGGGTTATCTAGTGTTAACACTTATTTTTGGACTGATTCAACAACAGTTTTAGCGTGGATTAAAAGAAATGATTCCTGGAATGTATTTGTTAACAATAGAGTAACGGAAATCAAAAAGTTAACGTCGGGAAATGAATGGAGGTACATTCCAGGAAATATGAACCCTGCAGATCTTCCCTCTCGTGGTTGTTCTGCTCTGCAACTACTTGAATCTCGTTGGTGGGAGGGTCCCTGTTGGTTAAGACAACCTCCACAAGAATGGCCGAAATTGGATGCTCCTTATAATGAAGAACACATTAACAGCGAAAGGAAAAGAACAGTTGTCTCAGTGTTATCCAATGAATCACAAAATGGCTGGTTTCATAGTGGATGTTCATCGTACAAAAAGACAGTGAGAGTGATAGGATGGATCTATCGATTTGTAAATAATGTTTTAACAAAAATTAAAAGTAATAAATGTGATCTAACTTGTGAAGAGTTTTCATTTGCGGAGGATAAACTGTTATCTCTTGTACAAAGTGAATCATTTTCCGGAGTCTGTGATTCTAAACTTAGTAGTTTAATGCCTTTTGAGGACCAAAAGGGCTTAATAAGAGTGAAGACAAAAGTATCTCATAGAGATGATACTAATGACTTTTGTTATCCTATTGTGCTTCCATGTTCAACCAACACTATTGTTTTTAGGTTAATAATGGACATTCACAAGGACAACTGTCATGTAGGTAGCCAGGTGATAATGACTATTTTAAGACAACGGTTTTGGATCCTTGGAGGAAGAAAATCGATAAAAAATGTCCTAAAGTCTTGTATAATATGTAAAAGACACTCATCTAAAAAGGTTGAGTCCACTCCAACTCCATTACCTCTAGATCGGGTAAGAAATTCAAAGGTTTTTGAAGTAACAGGTGTTGATCTTGCTGGTCCTATATATTTGAAGAGAGTAAATGGAACATGTAAAGCGTGGATATGTTTATTCACTTGTGGTGTATACCGAGCTGTGCACTTAGAGTTGCTCTCATCGTTAACCACGGATTGTTTTCTCATGGGACTGAGAAGATTCATAAGTCGACGAGGACGACCTAGTATAATTTACAGTGATCACGGAACAAACTTTACTGGATCAGATAATGCTTTGAAAAATCTAAATTGGACTTTAATTGAACAATATAGTTCTGTTAGGAAGATTCAATGGAAATATTCACCACCCACTGGTCCATGGTGGGGAGGCTGGTGGGAAAGGTTAATTGGAATACTGAAGAAGTTGCTACGCAGAGTGTTAGGAAGATCATCGGTGAATGAAGAGGAAATGCGAACTATTCTTTGTGATTGTGAAGCTGTCATCAACTCAAGACCTTTGACATATGTGTCTGATGATCCAGAAGACTTGACTCCTCTAACTCCAAGCTTATTTTTGCAAGATGTTGAAGAAGTTGGGATACCAGATTTTGATCTTGTCGAAGCTGCTGATCTTAACCAACGATTGAACTACCGCCAAAACTTGAAGAAAAATCTCATGCAAAGATTTCGTTCTGAATACCTTGGCCAGTTACAACTTCATGCTAATCAACACAAGCCCCATGAGCTGACTATTGGAGAAGTGGTATTAGTTGGGAGTGATGGGTTAAAGAGATTAAATTGGCCTTTGGCACGTATAGAGGAACTAATCGAAGGAAAAGATGGGAATGTGCAACTAGTTAGGCTAAAAACACAAAAGGGTGAAATAATAAGACCTGTTCATCGAATATTTCCGCTAGAAATAAAGTGTAGTGTCACAGAAGATAAAAAGATCCAAGAATGTCTACGACAATCAGCTAAGCAAGTTTCTGGACAGACATCTGATAGAACAGAGACAATTGAAGATTCAAAACCTCCATCTCAAGAGTCGAGTCCTAGAATAAAATATTCAAGAAGTGGAAGGGCGATACGTACTCCTCTCAAGTTCGAATCACAAATGTAATACGTTATATGTGAATGAAGTTCATTTCTATTTTTGTTTGGTGGGAGGATGTTGGAAGATTAAAGTAATTTATAGTCGAAACAAATAATTGAATTCAAATGTTGTGATGACAGCTGATGGTGTATGTTTTTGTTTACTTGTTATGATGTTAAAGATAGTTTTTATATAAAGAGTCTTTTAATTTCATGTAGAATAAAAATGTTTAGTTTAATCGTTTGAGTATTAATCGTTTTAAGTATCAATCAGTAAATTCAATAAACAGAAATATTAAAATGAAAACAACACTTTTTTATAGTTTTATCAAGTTGTTTTCAGAAGTAGTATAGGTTATCGCTGCAGGCGGCACCTCCACTTTTGCTAACTAGAGTTTTATAACACATTGATACAATCCACCTTCCACCTTTAGAATTAGCACACACGTTTCTTTTAAAATATAAAGTTATAATAATAGACTAAAATACTACCTTTGGTATTTAATGTCCGATTTGCCTAATACTTGGAAATGTTCTTGTCTAAGCCTGATGCATGTGTAGACACCACATGTCATTCCTATCACACTTATACATTTTGAAATATAAAATAAATAAAATACTAAGTTTGCTTCTTATTGATTGATTCGTCTGATATTGTGATATGTTGTTGTCTGAGGTCAATACATACTGTATATTATTCCCGTAGTAGAGATAATATCTGCTTCCTGCTGCCATATTTTTATATCTGGTAGTATATTTCCGGGCTGACGCCAAAAGCGCGTCCGATTATGGAGTAACTTTTTTGACCGTCCCATTTTTATCCCTGGTATGTTATGGTACAATTAACTTTGTATTGATAATGCCTGGTGAATTAATTTGTAAATTTTCTGCAAAAGGTATATACTGGAGTAACTTTTTAATCAAATCAAATCAAAGCAGCTTTATTTCAAAAATAATTGGTACAAAATATACAAGGAAGTCATTTTGTCTACTTTACAATTTTTTCTTTTGTTTACATCCATTTTTTCCTTAACCTAATATTTTTAGCCAACAAAATAAATAATTACAACAAAAATGACTATTAAAATAAGGAATACCCCTCACATAGGCTACTGCCCGTGCGTGAGAGTGTCGTTATCGTTAATTATTAGACAAACAATTGAGCTAAAATGTATACTTAATCATATAGGGGGGGGGGGGTAAACATAAGATTGGGTTATTTAATCATATAGGTAAAATAATCATATAGGTAAAATAAACATAATGCTATGATTTTGGCTACCTAGTTTCTGCTACCTGGCCCTTTAATTTTAATCAATAAATTGAAATCTGATAATCCTAGTAGAAAATTAATTTTAAATGTCTGTATAAATAAAAAAAAATATAAGCAAACTTTACAGTTATTAATATTCATGTTATTATCGACATAAAGCAAACATTAACAGAACTATACACAAAATACTTGTCTTTCTTTATGCTTGTTTGGTGTAGTCCTTAATTTATCCAATTTAATTTTAATTTTATAATTGAAATCAAACTTCCCACTGTTTAGTTCGTTCTATAACCAATAATTGGAGGCATATAAGTAAAGAATATTTTCCAATTGTATAAAATATCTCTTCCTATTCCTATGTTCCACCTGTTTGATAGCACTTATTAAAAACTCTGCACCCTCTTCCAAATCTTCCAATCTATTACATTCTCTAAATTTTACATCGCCTTTTATGTCTTGTATTAACATAGCATTACACATATCCAAGTCTTCTTGGACAGGAGGGATATCTATATAATCCCATTTATTGTTATGGAATTTTAAATTTTCTATCTTAGGAAATGAATGACCAAAGTATGTGGCTGTTCCATTAGTTCTGAAGGCTGCAAGCAGCTCGTTATTGGGTAAGTACATTATGTCTAAGACGAACTTACCGTTATGAACTGTGTACGGTAGTACTACATAACCTTCTCTATTCTTGTTTAATTCTACAAATACAGTTTTACAAGCACCTTTAACATAATGCACACGCACACCTTTTTGTCCATCTTTCTCTGCTAATACACCTACATATGTAAATTTATTTTTATCATTTATCACAAATGCATAATCTTATAATGCCCGTACTGTTCTAAATCCTCCCATCGTCTAGGGAAGTATTCTTTTAAGTTTTCTTCCCTTTCTCTTATTTCTTGTTCTTCAGCCAATTGTTTGTAAATTCCTCTTTAACTGTAGCTGTTGACTCTATAAAATCTAGTTCTCGCTTCTTAGCACCTGTGTTTTCTAATTCTAATTTTCTCTTTTTGGAACATCTCTCTAATAATGGCTTAGAAAGAGGTTCTATTTCTTTGATAGTGCATGGATACAAGTTGCTATTAATGTTTACTCGACTTCTTGGAATATAAGGTACAGGGGGGAATAAGGAATATAAGGAATATAAGGAATGGGGTTGTGACTTTCTACTAAACCCCATTCCTCTAAATTTATACCTTTAGGTATTGTGGAAAAGGGTGTATTTGATTTAGTAAAGTATGTAGCTCCAGATTTTATATAACACTTTTGTTTTACACTAATAGTATCGGGACATTCTTCTGTTATTTCTATATAATTTATTGGTAAGCAGTTAAAGCTAAATGCTGATATAGCATATTTTATTAACTTATCCCTTTGCACACTGTCTTCTGGAAACTTTAGCTGTACACCTGTTATCTTTCTTGTATTACCATTAACCCAATATGCATATTTATTGTAATATGCATAATCTTTAAATACAAGGCAGCAACTATTTTGTAGTTGATTACCTTACTGATTGTAGTTGATTTGTAGTTGATTGCTACCTTAGTCCACATTTTATGCAATGGCAAAAAGTAGAATGGAGCGTTTTGGAGGTATCTCATATTGTCGTCTATCAAACTTAAACAATCTCTCAAGGGTTCAATCCTTTTTCCAAAACCTCTACAATAGTTGTAAATTGTTGCTTCTAATCTTGTTATTCCATTCTCTCTGGCTAGTTTAGACGAGAAAGTATCTCTTAGTCTAGTATCCGGGCAGTTAACGAAATTTATAATATTATTTCCTAATTTTTTTGGTTACTCCTGGACTCGTTATTTGGCATGTAAATTTATTATTTATTTTAACCCTACTGATTTCGTTAAACCATGTTAAACAGTCTTTACCAACATAATAGGTACTGTCTGCAATAATATTATATCCCTCTTGTATTTCCCCTTGGTAACAAAAATCAAAGTTTTCTGTTAAACACCTAAACACAAATTGATTTTACTATGTTTTAGTAGTGAGCAGTGACAACAAACATTGTATTATATTACCTATCCAACTTTTAAATTGAAACTATTGACTAACGATAACGGGGAAAAAAACCAAAGCAAGTACACGTGCAAACGAAGCTATACAAAGAGCTCTTTTAGTAGTTGTCACTGCTTACTACTAAAACATAGTAAAATCAATTTAATTTTTACAAGGCATATATAAATTAATAATGCTTAAGACTGGCACTTATAAATCAAACAATAAAGATAACAGTGTTCTAAGCTATTTGTGTCTTCTCTGCTAAGATAACATCTCTTGCAGACAAATTGGTTTTACATATGTACTACATTACGATCAATTATTTCGGTAGTGTTATGGATTTTCCACACAGTTAACTAATAAACAACAACAATATATAAGCGGTCTTAACAGTTTACAAACATGTACAACTGGAGGGGGGACATTGTACACTTATTTGATACAATGTATTGCACATAACAAAGCAACCATTGCATTATATTACATTAACCACATTTGATGCATTATATTGATGTACTCCCGCTTCTTTTTTTCTCTACATAAAAAGAGATAAAAATGTACCCTGTTAGCAATTTATTGGGAAATAAAATTAAAGCTACAAACGAAAGGTTTGGTAAATGGTTTTTATTAGAAAACCTTCGAAATAATAACCTGCTTCTTACAGACATAGGAAATATAAAATATTGCGAGGGAGAACAAAAACTAAATAATCCTACTCCTATAACAGATGTCTTTTGTGATAATATTATTTTATTTAAAATAACAGACTTTACTAACTGTAGTAGTAGTACACATATTAACAATAATTTTAAAGTTAAAAAGGAAATATGTGGGTCTTATAACAGTTACTTACGTGGGTTGTTTAAAAAATTTTCTTTATCTCGACATGGAGTTGTAGCAAAACTACCATTCTCCTTACAAAGACCTGGCATATCACAAATAGTAAACAAAGAAATTTATAAAATTAAACAAAAGTACAAAAATCCTGTTGCAATTCCCTATAAAATTGAACTTGCTAATGTCAAAATTAGTGATTTATTAGAAGAGCTGCCGAAAATATTGCAAGATCTGGAAAAGGAAATGCAACCAGAGACCCAGAGGGAAATTGGGAGATCTGTAAGGAAGGGTACCTTATGGACTTAGATATTACAATAGACTTGGTTGGTGTTTTTGATAAGGAGGAAATGTGTAGGTATTTAACAGAAAACTTCGATTTTTGTTACCCAGGGGAAATACAAGAGGGATATAATACTATTACAGACAGTACCTATTATGTTGGTAAAGACTGTTTAACATGGTTTAACGAAAACAGTAGGGCTAAAATATATAATAAATTTACATGCCAAATAACGAGTCCAGGAGTAACTAAAAAAAATTAGGAAATCATATTATAAATTTCGTTAACTGCCCGGATACTAGACTAAGAGATACTTTCTCGTCTAAACTAGCCAGAGAGAATGGAATAACAAGATTAGAAGCAACAATTTACAACTATTGTAGAGGTTTTGGAAAAGAGATTGAACCCTTGTTGATAGATTGTTTAAGTTTGATAGACGACAATATGAGATACCTCCAAAACGCTCCATTCTACTCTGTGCCATTGCATAAAATGTGGACTAAGGTAGCTAATCAACTGCAAAATAGTTTCTGCCTTGTATTTAAAGATATATTACAATAAATATGCATATTGGGTTAATAGTAATACAAGAAAGATAACAGGTGTACAGCAAAAGTTGCCAGAAGACAGTGTGCAAAGGGATAAGTTAATAAAATATGCTATATCAGCATTTAGCTTTAACTGCTTACCAATAAATTATATAGAAATAACAGAAGAATGTCCCGATACTATTAGTGTAAAATAAAAGTGTTATATAAAATCTGGAGCTACACATTTTACTAAATCAAATACACCCTTTTCCGCAATACCTTAAGGTATAAATTTAGAGGAATGGGGTTTAGTAGAAAGTCACAACCTTATACCTTATATTCCAAGAAGTCGAGTAAACATTAATAGCAACTTGTATCCATGCACTATCAAAGAAATAGAACCTCTTTCTTAGCCATTATTAGAGAGATGTTCCAAAAGAGAAATTTAGAATTAGAAAACACTGGTGCTAAGGAGCGAAAACTAGATTTTAAAGAGTCAACAGCTACAGTTAAAGAGGAATATATTAAACAATTGGCTAAAGAACAAGAAATAAGAGAAAGGGAAGAAAACTTAAAAGAATACTTCCTTAGACGATGGGAGGATTTAGAACAGTACGGGCATCATAAGATATATGCATTTGTGATAAATAATAAAAATAAATTTACATATGTAGGTATATTAGCAGGGAAAGATGGACAAAAAGGTGTGCATTATGTTAAAGGTGCTTGTAAAACTGTATTTGTAGAATTAAACAAGAATAGAGTAGGTTATGTAGTACTACCGTACACAGTACCTAATGGTAAGTTCGTCTTAGACATAATATACTAGTAGTAGAGAAACAGGAATTGACCAACATGAGGGGTGCGAGGGGTGCGACCCTATTCCAGGACATCTTCGATCCCATTTCAGGACGTCCCATTTTAGGACAAGTTCCGTCCCAAATCAGAACATTTAGGTGTGACCCTATTTCAGGACGCTTTTCATCCCATTTCAGGACGTCCCATTCCAAGACAAGTTCCGTCCCAAATCAGGACATTTAGGTGTGATCCTATTTCATGACGCTTTGGATCCCATTTCAGGACGTCCCATTCCAGGACCAGTTCCGTCCCAAATCAGAACATTTGACCCAACACCATAACAAGTCCACACTTATAAAAAATAAAATAATTAAATAAATTGCATTTTTTATACCCTAAGCCTCTTAGCCTCTTTAACATATATGTCCTAACAGACCTTGACAAAAAAATCAATTTATAACGCTTTAAAACATAATTAACATTTCTTACGGGTAATTTTATCTCCCTCAAACGTCCAACAATCCTCTAGATTAACTTTAATTCCTATAGTATCACCGATATTATCCAAAACATCCAACTCACCAATGTCCATTAAAGCATCAAACACAAACTCGTCACTCCCTAAAATTCTAACTGACTTCGGATCATTAGGGTCAAATTTAGTTCCATCAGCTGTAATAACCTCCCCGATCGACTTGGAAATAGCAGCCTCGTGAATCGCATGCAATTCTTTTAAATACTCTTCATCCACAAGGTTCTTTTTACCTACTTCTTCCGGACGCCTTCTTATTAACTTACGTTCAAAACATGTTGTTGGATTCGTCCGCAAGTACAAGGTAATATCTTTAACACCGCCCTCATCAAATGCAGTCTTACGCGGATCGACATACTTATTACTTAGATCCGTTAAAATTTGAACCTCAGCGGGCGTCATAAACTTTTTGTAATGTTCATTAAAAACATGTCTTACAGTGAACGCAGAGCGCTCTTTAATCACAATATAACCCTTCTTCGCATATTCAACGGCTCTCTTATCGCACTCCGTCATATACATTAACGCGTTAGCTTGAAAAGTGAAGGCCCATCTATCGATATCTTTATACAAGAGGTCTAATAAATTCGTACCGTGAAAATCCCGCCATGCGCCGACTGGCTCTTGTATGTGTACGGTTTTAAACCCTAGGTTTTTAAGCCGATCAAACAAGCCTGTGGCAAAAGTAGTTTTACCCGCACCGATATTTCCTTCCAGAGTAATAATCATGTTATGAGACTCCATTTTATTCATCTATATAGTATATCATTTAAATTCCAACCGAGTTTTTTATTAAACCGATTTGCAGAAATATATTTCAGACGTAAAAAAATAAAAAAATAAAAAATAAATTAAATAATTAAAATCATCGTATGTAATTAAAAATTCATTACACACCGGTCGAACCGAATCCATTACTTCCGCGTTCCGTATTCCGCATATCGATTCCACCGTCTACCGGCACATCGTTTCTATAAACCTCCAATATTAACTGAGCGATTCGATCACCTCTTTTAACGATGAAATCATCATCCGAATGGTTAAACAACAACACACGCAAATCGCCTGTATAATCAAAGTCTATCACGCCGGCGCCCACGTCGATGAAATGCTTAGCAGCTAAGCCACTTCGAGGTGCTACTCTACCGTAACATCCGCGGGGAAATTGAAAAGACAAGTCCGTCTTTATCAACTGTTTACCGCGACCGGGTACTACATAGTCATAAGCGCTTTTCAAATCGCAACCGGCCGCGTCCGGTGAACCTCTGACGGGTGGTGAGGCGAACTCTGACAATTTGAAATATTTAAAAGTGACAGACTCCATTTTTGTTACCTATATATTACATTCGCTTATATTCGCACTACATAAATTATTAAGCTGTTGTGCAAAAATACATTTCAGGAACGAGAAAAAAAAATTAAATCATAAATAAAATAACAAGTATAATCAAATAATAATAACGAATATTCAATCTCTCACAAACTTGATATCGTGTTTAAACTTATCATTCAACAATGGGATCTTTCCATGGTACACCACATACAACGGTTGGTCCGATTTCAATAGCGCGTTTATATTTTTCGTAGTCATTCTCTCGTTCCAACTCTCGGGTAGTTGAAACCGCACATCATCACATGTAACCAAAACTCTAAGACCATAAGCATAATGAATTCTTTCTATGCTATTGACCAAATATTTTTTATCGATTTCTAAATCACTTATCTTCGCGAAAGAATTACCATTCACTTCGTCGAGGATATCTTTAAAATAATCCTTTTCCATTTCCATTTTTCTTCGTCTATATATAAAAATATATTTTCACAGTCGAATAAAAAAATGAGAGCGTTTCAAAAGATGTAATAAATCATCGCTTTTGACGAAAACTAATTCATATTTAATTCCGACTCATCGACTAGTTTTAAATAAATGATATAATCGGGCAGAGCGTTTTGCAGGGGAACGTAGTTTTCATCCGTCAGATAAATGTTGATTTCTCTTATCGTCTGCGTGTTAGGTTTGAGCGGTATGTAATTTAAAACGGACGGTTTCTCGTAAATTTTATCTCTGTGTTCTCGCGGACTCGAGTGATACAACAACGAGGAGAAATCGTGTCTGTGCCAATGCTCCGCGTGATTGACATACGAATGTTCGACTAAATCGCAATGCACTTCGATCATGTGGAACGGTCTGATTTGTAATTTACTTTCCTCCTCATATATTGATAAAATCTTGTTCGCTGTAAACTGTAATTCGAATAAGGTTTCATCTTTTTTTAATTCATCAAATCCGAGAAACCGTCGCAGCTCGTTGTTTATATGGAACTTGACTGGAGATTTTATACAAATCAAAGAATAGGGATCTCGGAAAATTTTAAACCTTTCCACATCTTCCTTTGACACGATTTTATTAAGCTTCATAAAGTCCCTAACCTCTCTCTGCATGGTTTTCAAATCCCAAAATTCCGCTTTAAAAGTTAGTGTAGGACGACTTATCTCCCCCATATAAAAAGTAATTGAAGCCTCCTCGTTCAAGTTATAAAAATAGTTATGAAATGAAAACCCCGTGAGCGCTAGATAATAACGCACGTCCTCTTTCAAGTGTATGGGGTTTTCGAGCTTCAATTGCAAATGCGGACTCTGACCCGTCAATCTGAAATACACCATTTCTCTATATATACTTTTTTAAATTGCGGTTAAGATTATTTATTAAGAGCGAGGGAGAAAAAAAATAAAATTATTCGAACCATCTCAAAAATGTGTATTTATCGTTTTGTAAAGCACGTTCTATCGTATTGAAATCCTGTCCTCTGGAAAAACGTCGCAATACCTCCAAACATAAATGACCGCATATAGGTGGATCGTCATAATTTTGATATCTCATATGATTATAAAAAATACCTTTAGTCATGTTTAGATATTTCTCCAATTCTAAAGGTGGAGGCGCCTCACCGAACGAATCGAAATATATGACATAATTACCTTTTTTCGTATAACAAGTCCAATGCGTGCCGCCCGACTCCAGATCACCTAGATTAATAATAGCACACTCGTTTTTGCGCGGCTTGTCGGGTAAACACTCTCGCATAAAAACACCACGGAAATTGTTGATTTTCAACTTGTTGGCCCATGTCTCCAGTTCGGACATGGTCAGCGGAACTAGTTTTTTTTATACTCTCTAATATCTTTAAGAGTCTTATGCAATTTTCCGCTTACACGTTTCTCCAGACCGGCTCCGGTTTTATCTTTATTAATCAATTCGTCCAGTTCATTGTCTATTAAATTTTTCAACCACGGCACGAAATCATTCTTCAACACAGGTGCCACTTTATTCTTTATCAGAGGTGAGGCAAATTTCTTAAAATACGGAATATTGTTTTCAGCCAGTTCTAAAACTTCCTTCAGAAGACCTCCATCGATCATTTCCTTCAACTGTGAATAATCAAAAATCAACCGTGTCCCTCTATTGTTTTTCAACGCTTTTTCCACTTGTTTGTTTTGATCACCATCGAGTGACACTTCGGTATTACCATTTTTTAATTGATCTTTTGTTAAAGTAAGCACTGCGCGTTTAAGCTTCTTATGAGCTATCCGCAGCTTATTCAGTTGACCTTTAGTCAAATTTATTTTCCTCTTGTGATTCCCCATTATCTAAGTATAAAAATTAATATTTTGAATTCATATAAAAAATTAAAACTTGCCAAATGATTGATATTTTTTTCTATCGAACGAAAATTTAATTTCATTAATATAAGAGATGAATTCTTACTGTCGCACGTGTAAAACACAGACCGCGTCAGAGAACATGAAAATTGTGAAAACGAAAAATAAAAGATGGTTGGCGAGTTCCGATTGCGCGGTCTGCGGTAGCGTTAAAAATTCGTTTATCAAAGAGCCGCCCGAAGTAGTGGAGGCGAAAGAACTGCACAAACCGGTAGTGAAAAAATTTATAAAACGCAGGATAATCATGAAAGGTCTGGATAATCTGTGGGCCGCGGATCTGCTCATCATGAAACAATTCGCCAGAGAGAACAACTGGTACAAATACATCTTAAACGTGATAGACTGTTTTAGCAAATTCGTCTGGTCCGAACCGTTGAAGAAAAAAGACGGTGCCGTAGTGACGGCCGCTTTTGTGAGGATAATAGAGAGAGCGAAAAAGGACGGTCACACTACACCCGAACTACTGCACACGGATAAGGGGACAGAGTTTAAAAATAAACCTTTTAACGACATGCTCAAAAAACATGGCATAAAAATGTACCATACGGAGAGCGAGGAAAAGTCGGCGATAATCGAGAGATACCACAGGACGTTAAACGATAAATTCAGAGTCAAATTCCAAGTGAGAAACTCGCACAAATGGTACGACGTCTTACAAGAACTCACCGACGAATACAACAAACACGATTACCACAGCACTATAAAAATGCGCCCGGCCGATGTTAATAAGAGCAACTAGTCCGATGTGTTGGAAATATGTAAGGAGCTCGAAAGTGAAGTGCCGCGTAAAAAACCGAAATTCAACGTCGGAGACAGAGTCCGTATAACAGCGAGTAAAGTCGTATTTAGAAATAAATATAAACAAAACTGGACTAGCGAAATTTTTGTAATCGCGCAAGTTTTAAACACCAAACCCGTCACGTACAAAATCGAGGCTCTAGACGGTGAAGAAGTAATCGGTGGCTTTTATGAGAGGGAACTGCAAAAGACGGAGTTTTGATTATTTAAAAAAACACTTAAAAATATAGACCCTTAAAACTACAGGTCCTCGTAATTGTTTATTTTTAGACCCGTGGTTTTGTAATATAAGCCTTACTAAGCTTTTATCCCTCGAAAAGGGTTGGGACACAAATCGTGTCCCACCCTGTTTTAGGAGGTCCCACCCCCTAAAACGGGGTCGGACCCAAATCGGGTCCCACCTAAATCAGTCGCAATTAACGCAATCGTAAAATATATTTTTTAAATTGATCATAAAAAAACATGACTCGACGAGATACATTTCTATATATTAGTGGGGTAAAATGGTTAACACGATTGATATAAAAAATAACGAGTTTACGTATGAAAATCACGATATTTACATTATATTCGACGGTGATAGAAAACCTTGGTTTCACGCAAATACCATCGCGGAAATATTGGGTTATGTCAGACCGGGAAAAGCGGTAAACGATCATGTCGATGAGAAGTATAAAACCACCTATTCGGAGATAAAACAATACGATACCGCGAAATCCCCTACAAAAGTGCAACCCAATACCGTCTACATCGATGACCCCGGTGTTTGTTGTTTGTTGGTAGCGAGAAAAAATGACATGAACGAATTTAAAGATTGGATTTTCGAGAAACTTTTACCGAAGCTTAGGAAACATCAGTACCGCGTCACTAGTTTGGAATCGGAAAATAAAGTGTTCAAGACTTTGATAAATAACGCGCAGATCCAACAAATGTTCGGTGTTCTAAGGAGGACGGATCGTGAAAATGAATATAAATTCGTAGACACGCAAAAACGTGTTTTTGACAAAGCCGTCAACGAATCGGGTGGATACGATCTATGTTTTGAAATTGAATACATAACTATCGACGATGAGATTTTAACTAAAAAGGTGTTGAGAGAAATAGTTAAAGAGGATGTGAAATACGATTATAACCGTAAAAGCAAATGTATAAAAATTCACGATGACGATTTCGACCTGATTAACCTCGTTAAAAAAACATTGTCGGAAGTGATGTTGTGGTGAAATAAATAGTAAACATTTTCCCATCCTAATAAATTCTTATTTCTCGTAATTTATTTTATTTCTTTTCTTAACCGGTGCATTATTTTTTTTCCTCATAGAGAGTGATGGATATCGTCCCGTATTACGAAGAGAAGATCGAAGATAACCTTCTACCCCAACCATTACGTTGTCTGATAGTAGGCTCCTCGGGCTGTGGAAAAACAAACTTGTTGTTGAATTTTATTTATAATCCACGCGGTCTCGTGTTTAGAAATTTATATGTGTTCAGTAAGTCTATAGAACAGCCGGCTTATGTAGAATTACGCGAAAAGTACATAGATGCTGAAAACAAGTTGAATAAGAAGATAGCATACTTTTTTAACAATTGTGAAGATTTACCTCCACTGGACGAGTGCAAGAAAAACTCCCTCGTGGTGTTCGACGACTGTTTGATGGAAAAACAAGAAGCGATAAAAGACTACTTCATCAGAGGTAGACATAAAAAACTGTCCTGCGTCTACCTCAGTCAGAGCTACGGTAAAGTCGACATGCAAGTGATACGGAACAACGTCAACCTGCTATGCGTCTTCAAACAAAACAAACACTACACGAAACGTATTTATGACGATTTCGTAGGATCGGACATGACGATTGATGAATTCGAAAAGATGTGTCAAAAGTGTTGGAGCGAACCGTTCGGATTTTTGACAATAAACACCGCTAAGAAAGCGCACAACGGAAAATACATGTTCAAGTTAAAAGACGAGTTAAACGATGTTATCGAACGATAATCGATGTGTATGCATCGTTTTTAATAATCGATTCGTAAACGTTATTTTCTAAGATCAATGTATATGAATCGTTTTATTTTTAAAAACAAAGTATATGCATCGTTTTTAATAATCGATTCGTAAACGTTATTTTCTAAGATCAATGTATATGAATCGTTTTATTTTTAAAAACAAAGTATATGCATCGTTTTTAATAATCGATTTGTAAACGTTATATTTTATAAAAACAACGTGTATGCATCGTTTTAGATTTTTATTTAAATTTATTTTTTTCTTTATTTTTGAAAAGCGAAACTCTGAACCCGAAACCTATATATATATATAATATAATGAAGAGGAAAAGCGATGATAAGGAGATCATCGGCACGCTGGTGAAAAAACAGAAGATGGCCGATAAGATGTGGCCGGACGATGCCGACGTACGAATGGCTAAAAAATATGAAAAGTTACAAGAAAAATGGTTAGAAGACAGTAAGAAAAATCAGATACGCGAAGCTGAGGAAAGGAGAAAGCTTTTCAGTTCACACCCTGTGTTAGTAAATGCCAAACCGAAAGAACAATTGTTAGCGCCTCCTCCTCACCGTGAAAACAAACCGATTACCGTCGCGGAGGCTAAGAGGTTGGATAATTTGGAAGATCGATTAAAGAGTGAATTCGACACGTCTAGAAGAGCGGAAGTCGAAAAGGTTCGCGAACAAGAGAAGCGACACGAACCCGTAGTTAAAGCTATAAAAGAACAGACGGAAACTTTAAAGACAGAGAAAAAACCCCGTGTCATTTTGAGAAGACCCATCCCCACTGTCGGACAGTTCAGACCTAGAACGTCGAGCACACCCGGTAGACCTGTAGGTAAAGTGGACAAAACACTTGGTAGACCGGTAGATAAAGCGGACGAAACGATAACTCCAATCGAGGACCCAGACGTATTCGATGCGTCTACAGTTTTATCACCGGCGCAAACTTCGCAGGAATTACAGAATCGTTCTATCCGCGAATTCACCGAAAACGAGGAAATTGGTGATATCGCAAAGGAATACCTCTCGAACTGTAACGATATGAGTTTCGGCGTTTATTAAGATTTCGCGAATAGCAAACTCGCGATCGGATCGCAAACCATATCCATCGAAAACAACGATATAATATTAGACAGAACTATGGATAGATATATCGGCACCGAGGGATTGTGGTCACTCTTGACCAAAGCGGAGATCCACGGTGTACAATCCACAGCCGCGGTCGGTACGACACCGAAGGAGAGACTCATAAGTATAGGCGCGTTCACTTCTCAGGACTTTGAAAAATATAAAGATATTTTAATCAAAACACACGCTCTACATCATAACAACGATCCCACCTCACCCAGACCCAAGGCGAGCGGTGGTTGGAAATGGAAGAATTTAATAAGTGACATATGGAAAGAACTCAAACAAAAGCCGTCTTCGTCCGGCAAAGGTCTACTCGTGGATACGAACAACCCCGTGGAATATAAATATATAGACGATTATGACGAGTTGTCGGAGAGAATAAAGTTTATACAAGCCGAGGAGGAAGCGGGAAATAATAATTTTAATAACGAAAAAATCGGGATCGTCAAGTTTATAAATAACGAGATCGAAAAACTGATCACTCGACCGGAAGGTGCTAAACACATAAGACGATGTTTGTCAGCGTTAAAGGAAAATAATGTTAAAGGTGGTGAATTGTCGAATGGTGCGGATTTTAAGGTTCATGTGAATAAATTAGGTTTGGCATCGGATAGGAAGAAATATATGCGCATGTTCAGTAGGAGATGAATATTTTATTTATCCGACAATTTTAAAAGTATATTTTTTATTAAGTTTAAATCGTGTTTTTATTTTTTTTTATTCGAAACTGAAAACTTAAAATCTAAATATAGATATGGAAAAGTATTACGAGGAAGCGTCTGATAAGATAGAGCGGTGCGAATTCAATACCATCCAACCGGTGACCAATTTAAATTTCAATTCACCGAATAAGTTTACGACATTCTATTTTGACCATGGAGACGCGTTTTATGACAGGAGGATATTTTATCACATACAGGGGGAAGTAGTGAAAAAAGTGGATGATACGAAGTACGACGCGGCGGATCCTATCAAGTTGATCGATAATTTCCCGGCATTTTTGTTTAAGAGAATCGAATTAAAAAAACACAATCAATTGATAGACTGTGTTGATGAAGTCGGTATCACAAGTACAATTAAAGCTCTAACAACTTATAGTAAATCGGGTGAGAGCACTCATTATACGATGGGATTCAAATCTAAATTCGAAAAAGGGGTGGATGGGTTCGAAGCTTATGGCCCGTTGTCACATCTGGGTCTTGGGTTTTTCGACGCTCTGAGATATCCGATATTCAAAGGAGGTTTTGAAATAATTTTTACAAGAAACGAAGATGATGACGCGATATACCGTTGGAAGAAGGGTACTGGCGCTAACGAAAAAACGGCGGCCGAGGCGAAGATAAAAATCACGAGTTTCGTGTTAAAAGTACTCTTAGTCGAATATGAAGGAATAAAAAAATTACCACTCATACAAGGACTAAAACGATTGAGTGATAAGGGCGATTTGACATACAGGTATTACCAGTGGCAGTGCATAGAAAAAAACTTTGTGTCGGGGTCTTCATATAGTTTCGACATATCCAACATATACCGGAATATATCCAACCCGCTGTTTATAATCATAGGTTTACAGACCAGCCGTAAAAACAATCAAGAGAAGGATCCGAGCCGATTCAACGCTGTAAACATAAAAAACTACCGCGTTATAATCAACGGACAACGGTATCCGAAGGAGGAGCAAAATTTGGCGATAAATAATAAACATTATAGTATTTTATACGGGAGTTATTGCTCAATCAGACAGGTGTTATTCGGAGATGAAGATGTTTATTTAAACGATGTCGATTTTGTAGACAAGTATCCGTTGTTGGTCGTCGACACGCATCACCACCCGTTCTCCACTGATAATAAAAGAAACGATATTCAAATAAAATTGGACTTTACTAACGCCGTCGCCAGTCCGGTGGCGGATCAGGGGACCACAGCGTACGTGGTAGTTGTATCGGAGATCGGCTTCACTTACGATTTGGAAAGGAATTTAATTAGAATGTTTTGAGATGTATATATATTTTTGAAAAAATAAACTCTACGATATAAAGGGTTAGAAAATCATTAAATATTTTTTTAATTAACATATATCTTACCTTAGAATTTGAAGATGAATTTTTTTTTTCTTTTTTAAGTGTCGGTGGGTATTAGTGGAAAGCCCTATCACTACGGCAAAGTTCCCACCTTCGACAGGGAACTTCTTTTTTACTGGAGAAGTCTCCTTTAGAAATAGACACTAATAGTCCTAAAGGAGCGAACAACCAGAGCTGAAACATGTGAAATATCAAATGTATTAACAAAATATTGTGTTAGTAAATAAAAAAAATTTAGTTGATATTGAATGAAATTTAAGTTTCAGAAAAGACTCGAATCTTAGTTTTATTAAAAAAATTGAACTTGTGTAAAAAACATTTATGTTAGTAAGTATATCAAATTAAAAAATAAATTCGATTTAATATTTAATATTTTGAAATTCAAAAAGGTCATTTGATTGGGAAAACAGAAATTATACCTCATCAATTCATTTACAATAACGAGCCGATTTCATATCACCGCCGACACCATGGAAATATTCAATCATCGACATCTTCGATATTTAAATTTCAACATCTTCATGCGGTAATCTGTTGGGGAGTAACATCTTCATGTGACGGTCTGTCGGAGAGTTCTTTCTGCATCGATAGCAAAATGTTATCTTACAAACATAATTATCGTAATACGTTATGAGAGAAACATGGAAATCCTAAAATAGGACCCTTTCTGTTGGACAGGGGGTCCTAAAATGGGGTGGGACCCATATTGGGTCCCAACTAAAAACTATTCAAAAATGAGTCATTTTAAAGGTTTTTAGAGAAAAAAACTCATATTTTCTAGTCAAAGTCTAGTACTGAATTTATATCTTTGTTTTTAATAATTTTTTTTTATCAATTATAAAATTTACAATTCGAAGAGGAAAAAATAGTTTATCCATGATAAAATCGATAATTCAAAGGGGGTAACGATTCGTTACCCCTTTATAAGGAGGAAAAAAAATAATATTTTTAGTAATGATCGAAATATGTCATGTATAAGTATTTAAAATATAAACAAACTCGTACCTTCTAATCCATGTCCAGTGCGGCATTCGCTTCGATATTAATCAGATGCTTGATAGGGATATTGTAGTGGCCCCAGGGAAGAGTCTCCACGCCGTCTTCACAGATAAATCTCTTATCATCAGAGGGGGAGAGGGCTATCTTGCGCTGTTTGATCGAATATAAATCATGGTGTTTGCTTCTAATGGTGTTCATGGTCTCATATTTCACTTCTTTATCAAACAAACAGTTTTTATAGTCTTTTATCGACAGAAAGTCAACGACATTCTTTTTTATCCCCTTAGCTTTTTTAATCCCCTCACCTTTTTCTTTTTTATCCCCCTTCTTCTTATTCTTCTTCTTCTCCTCCTCCCTCCTCTTCCTCTCCCCCTCAGAGTCGTAGGCGTACATTTTCGAACGTAACCCGACGAACTCATTCATAATATCACCGGCCAGTTCGTCTTTCCATTTGCCAATTACTTTTTTATTCACACGCGGCATGTTATAGGGGTTATCTGCTTTGTAATCGCTGGTATCGAAGTGGTCGATCATACTTTTTATATCCTCATAAATATCTTTTGTTTTGACGCTATAAGTCAGGCTGTCCGTGTCAGTGTACTGAACTCTGGCTTTATCACCGTATTTCGGTCTCATGACATTGTAATGAAAGTCATAAACGGCTATCTACGAAATATCTAATATTGACATGCCTACATAGATCGGTTTATTAAAGTATAATCTGGTTTTGCCCATATGCACGGCCGCCAATGTCTCTGCGAAGACGGTGACTGATTTAAAGTTCGGTCTGGCCACTAGTTTGTCAATTTGCCTGTCGTGCGTGGCCAGACGTACGTCTATGTGCTTACGTATGTTCTCCATCGTTTTACCAAACACCGCGTTATTCATCAGTTTATAAAAATCTTTCTCAAACTCGTTGGTCGCTTTTGTCCTCATATCGGTGTTCATATCGATATATTCTTTCAACCATGCCGATTGGCGGAATTTAATGCCCCTGTGGATCTTTTTTAACTCCATGCCCAATGACAGGTAGAGCTGTAGGTTTTGGTAGTGCACCACGTATTTATCTTTATCGTATAAAGTCGTTAAAAGCTTTCTCTGATTAAAACCGGGAGGGCATCTGTTTTCTGGTGCTAACGGGAGGTCTTTGTGGGAGTCGTGTAATTTCCTGGGGTATTTCAAATCTACTTCCAATATAAAACCATATGCAGATTCGTTGTCGATCCAATTTCCATCTTGCAGATCACTTTCGATATCTTGTAATTCATCTTCACCCACCCAATTAAAATCGCTCTGAGGTAAATACTTCGACATGGCCCATCCGTACAAATTATTTACATCCAAATAAATGAGATACTTTTCGGGCTTTTCAGGATCGTAATCTGGTAAATATCTGTTATTGGCTCTAGTATATCTGTGGGAGCACTGAGAAATTCCGCCGCGAATGCCCTTGGTGATCATAAGTTCCATGTCGGGATCAGTCAATAACTCGAGAGCAACACCGGTCTTTTTTAACATGGCGTCCCAAGCCAGACCGGCGTGATAGACTTTGATTATACAGGCGATTTGCGTGTGTTGTTGTTTAACCATTCGGATGATGATTTCATCGTTAAAAGAGGTGATCGAATCGCTCAGTTAATATTGGAGGTTTATAGAAACGATGTGCCGGTAGACGGTGGAATCGATATGCGGAATACGGAACGCGGAAGTAATGGATTCGGTTCGACCGGTGTGTAATGAATTTTTAATTACATACGATGATTTTAATTATTTAATTTATTTTTTATTTTTTTATTTTTTTACGTCTGAAATATATTTCTGCAAATCGGTTTAATAAAAAACTCGGTTGGAATTTAAATGATATACTATATAGATGAATAAAATGGAGTCTCATAACATGATTATTACTCTGGAAGGAAATATCGGTGCGGGTAAAACTACTTTTGCCACAGGCTTGTTTGATCGGTTTAAAAACCTAGGGTTTAAAACCGTACACATACAAGAGCCAGTCGGCGCATGGCGGGATTTTCACGGTACGAATTTATTAGACCTCTTGTATAAAGATATCGATAGATGGGCCTTCACTTTTCAAGCTAACGCGTTAATGTATATGACGGAGTGCGATAAGAGAGCCGTTGAATATGCGAAGAAGGGTTATATTGTGATTAAAGAGCGCTCTGCGTTCACTGTAAGACATGTTTTTAATGAACATTACAAAAAGTTTATGACGCCCGCTGAGGTTCAAATTTTAACGGATCTAAGTAATAAGTATGTCGATCCGCGTAAGACTGCATTTGATGAGGGCGGTGTTAAAGATATTACCTTGTACTTGCGGACGAATCCAACAACATGTTTTGAACGTAAGTTAATAAGAAGGCGTCCGGAAGAAGTAGGTAAAAAGAACCTTGTGGATGAAGAGTATTTAAAAGAATTGCATGCGATTCACGAGGCTGCTATTTCCAAGTCGATCGGGGAGGTTATTACAGCTGATGGAACTAAATTTGACCCTAATGATCCGAAGTCAGTTAGAATTTTAGGGAGTGACGAGTTTGTGTTTGATGCTTTAATGGACATTGGTGAGTTGGATGTTTTGGATAATATCGGTGATACTATAGGAATTAAAGTTAATCTAGAGGATTGTTGGACGTTTGAGGGAGATAAAATTACCCGTAAGAAATGTTAATTATGTTTTAAAGCGTTATAAATTGATTTTTTTTTGTCAAGGTCTGTTAGGACATATATGTTAAAGAGGCTAAGAGGCTTAGGGTATAAAAAATGCAATTTATTTAATTATTTTATTTTTTATAAGTGTGGACTTGTTATGGTGTTGGGTCAAATGTTCTGATTTGGGACGGAACTGGTCCTGGAATGGGACGTCCTGAAATGGGATCCAAAGCGTCATGAAATAGGATCACACCTAAATGTCCTGATTTGGGACGGAACTTGTCTTGGAATGGGACGTCCTGAAATGGGATGAAAAGCGTCCTGAAATAGGGTCACACCTAAATGTTCTGATTTGGGACGGAACTTGTCCTAAAATGGGACGTCCTGAAATGGGATCGAAGATGTCCTGGAATAGGGTCGCACCCCTCGCACCCCTCATGTTGGTCAATTCCTGTTTCTCTACTACTTATACTTACCCAATAACGAGCCACTTACAACCTTCAATACTAATGGAACAGCGACATACCTTGATCATTTATTTCTTAAGATAGAAAATTTAAAATTCCATAACAATAAATGGGATTATACAGATATCCCTCCAGTCCAAGAAGACTTGGATATGTCTAATGCTATGTTAATGCAAGACATAAAAGGTGATGTAAAATTTAGAGAATGTAATAGGTTTGAAGATTTGGAAGAGGGTGCAGAGTTTTTAATAAGTGCTATCAAACAGGTGGAACATACTTTGGTCATTCATTTCCTAAGATAGAAAATTTAAAATTCCATAACAATAAATGGGATTATACAGATATCCCTCCTGTCCAAGAAGACTTGGATATGTCTAATGCTATGTTAATGCAAGACATAAAAGGCGATGTAAAATTTAGAGAATGTAATAGGTTGGAAGATTTGGAAGAGGGTGCAGAGTTTTTAATAAGTGCTATCAAACAGGTGGAACATAGGAATAGGAAAAGATATATAATACAATTGGAAAATATTCTTAACTTATATGCCTCCAATTATTGGTTAGAGAACGAACTAAACAGTGGGAAGTTTGATTTTAATTATAAAATTAAAATTAAATTGGATAAATTAAGGACTACACCAAACAAGCATAAAGAAAGACAAGTATTTTGTGTATAGTTCTGTTAATGTTTGCTTTTATGTCGATAATAACACGAATATTAATAAATGTAAAGTTTGCTTATATTTTTTTTATTCATACAGACATTTAAAATTAATTTTCTACTAGGATTATCAGATTTCAATTTATTGATTAAAATTAAAGGGCCAGGTAGCAGAAACTAGGTAGCCGAAAGCATAGCATTGTGTTTATTTTACCTATATGATAATATTTACCTATATGATTAAAAAGTTACTCCAGTACCTTTTGCAGAAAATTTACAAATTAATTCACCAGGCATTATCAATACAAAGTTAATTGTACCATAACATACCAGGGATAAAAATGGGACGGTCAAAAAAGTTACTCCATAATCGGACGCGCTTTTGGCGTCAGCCCGAAAATATACTACCAGAGATAAAAATATGGCAGCAGGAAGCAGATATTATCTCTACTACGGGAATAATATATGTACTGACCTCAGAAAACAACATATCACAATATCAGACGAATCGATCAATAAGAAGCAAACTTAGTATTTCATTAATTTTATATTTCAAAATGTATAAGTGTGATAGGAATGACATGGTGTCTACACATGCATCAGACGTAGACAAGAACATTTCCAAGTATTAGACAAATCGGATATTAAATACCAAAGGTAGTATTTTAGTCTATTTTTATAACTTTATATTTTAAAAGAAACGTTTGTGCTAATTCTAAAGGTGGAAGGTGGATTGTATCAATGTGCTATAAAACTCTAGTTAGCAAAAGTGGAGGTGCCGCCTGCAGCGATAACCTATACTACTGTTGATGTCAGTCAGAAACAATGATATTAACTCAATCAGTCGAAGTGGTTGTTGTAACAGCTGTAATCTCCCGGTCAGGAGAGATAGTTATGGCGTGATCCGAGTCATCCGCCTATTAACTGAATCCGGAACTTATTGGGTCTACCGAGAAACTCCACCAATGTCGTGTTTGTGTCATTGTCTAGCGTCCCTGGATAATCTTTTTATCACGGGGCTTTGGTAATAAAAGCGTCAGTCGATTTAGTGTATCAAGAATCCTTTATTGTCATAGACTACGTACAGTGCAAGGAGAAATCGTCATTAAATTACAGAAATCATTAAATCAAATATAAAATAATAAAATAATCAAAAATAAAATTCTTGTAAGCAGTAACACCAGGCAAGTACCCTTTTACACTGTAATATTCCTTAGCAGTAATTAAAGTCTTTTAACTTTTTCCTGAAACTACTTTGATGTGAGTGAGTAAGTAGTTGAAAATTTGTATAAGTGCGCTTTTCTAAATATGCTATATTAAAACTGGGTACAACTAATTTAGAGTTGTGTCTAAATTTGAAACAGGTGGTGTGGCAGATTTGTAAAAAATATTTGTCCTTCACCAAGAAAGAAAGGCAATCATAATACATATAAGGAAGTGTCAAATGGTTATGAGTGGAAAATGTTTCCCTACAAGAATCTGTCCTCCCTTAACCAAATATCAGTCTCGCTGCCTTTTTTGTATGCGAAAAAGCTGGAGGGTTCTTGTTGATTCAGCACCCCAAATGGCGATACTATAGTTTAGATGAGGGTAAATGCTTCCAAAGTAAGCTTTTTCCTCTGTGTCAACCGGTAGTGATGGTTGTTTTGTCTCGGTTGAATTATATTTACCACTTATTTTCGACTGTTAATTGTGTATTGTGAGTTATTTTTAATACTGTCATAAACCTGTGATGTCGTTGTAAGTACACGGATATAAACTGCTTACCTCGCTCTTTCTTGAGGTTAAAACTTGTCAAACTTGAAACTAACCTCAATTTGAATAAATGACCATGCCTCCAATTTTTCTGTCTGCATCGTCTGCTTAACTCATAGCACTCACAGACTATACGGATGAGCTCATAGAGTATAGAATCAATGTGTATATTAGCACTGTATATACCGTTCCTGTGCATATAATAATTGAATTTTGTTACGATAAAACGTCCATCTCTGTGATAACGTAACATTGTCTCTAAGCTAATCAGTGCCTTCGGAATATTACGTTTTCTTGATATTACTAATGCATGTTTAATTCCTTGATTGCTGCCGCTGTTTCAATATTTACGATTTTTGACCATAATAATGAATTCATTGGTCGGTAATTCTGTCTGTCCGTGCTGTCTAAAGAATGTTGATAGTAATGGCATTGCATGTGATGGTGCCTGCTCACGTTGGTTTTACCCTGAGTGCATAAGAATGAGCGAATCAGAATTTGAGACTTATGCTAAGAATAAAAATAAAATACCCCCGTTGCAGCAGACCTGCATACTCAGCGAATTTCAAATGCAAAACAACATATTTCAATCCAACATAGCGAGATTTGACATGTTTTTTAAGCTCCATAAGAATAACATGGGGAATGAGTATGCAGGTTTGCTGCTACAGGTATATTAAAACTGGGTGGTTTTAATTCAATATTTAGTAGATCTGAACTAGAAGAAGCCATTTACCAAGTTTTATCAAGATATGTTGAGAAATGACAGAGATATAGAATTTTACTTATTTCCCATAAGGTTAACATTAGGACAACGTACTGTGTTTACCACTTTCAATATCTCGGTAACCAATAGACATAGAGCAGTGATTCAAAATACTAAATTGTTTGTTTTTTTGAGCTGAATTCAATGGTGCCAACAAAAATTGGATTATTTTTATTTTTCTTAGTAAGAAACTCAAAAAACCTATTTTTGGAGGGTTTATCCCCCTTTACCCCCCCTTCCGGTGGTCCGATCGGGCTGGTTCACGAACTCGTCCGATTAATTACCACTTTACACGTTTGTACCAATTTTCATTAAGATTGGACCATTTTTACGGCCGCTATAGTGCTAACAGACACATCTATAAGCATAAAAGAGGATGTTGGTATATATATATATATATATATATATATATATATATATATATATATATATATATAGTTGGCACTGATAAACTCAGACACCGCTGGACCGATGGCCACGAAACTTGGTACATACATGTAGAATTTCATGGAGTAGGTCTATACACCATCAATTTCGTGATAACTTTTAGGGCTTAGCCCTGGGACCGTCTTAAAGGTACCCGTGTCAGGGATTTTGAGAGAATTTTAGTTTGATTTGTTTACTAACAAAACATATGAAAGTAAAATTTAAAACAGACGATGTAAATTAATGGTATTTCTTTTTGCTATTTAATTGTATTTGTTTACATGAAGATACTTGGTGCCAGGTGGTTAATGAATTAGACATTTGGATTTTTTCAAAGTGCAATACACTATATAAAATGCTGGTATGTAGAATAAAATAAAATAAATAACTGACTACTGATCAGTTATACTTGAAGGAATTCTTTTTTGTGACAACTAACTGCTATTTAATGAGGAAGAGTGTGCTACTGTAAATAATTAATTTTATATACAGCACTTTAAAAATTGCCGGGACGGCTCATTCAATCTTTTTGTTCAATATAGAGTCTAAAAACGTAAGACAGCACTTTTTAATAATTGCTGGAGTGGCATTGTAATTTTTTGTTCAAGGTACACCCTAAAACCTTAAGAAAATTATCTTTCATAGTGAATAACATTTCAAGCCATGTTCTATGGTTCCTCTAACACATATGCCTTCATAAGAAATAGGATTTCCAATACGCAGGTCTGCTGCGACGCGTCGCGACGGGGGTGCATAAAAAAGTTCTAATTAAGGGTAACATATGCGAGTAGATTCAAAGTGACGTCGAAAAAGCCAAGGGTGCCGTTCCTTATATTGAGCCCCATGATCATCATCAGGGCAAGCTCAGGTATCGTGCGTTAAGCAGAAACGACCATAAATGCTTCTCGGCGTTCGTCTCTGTAAATTGGCCTCTTGAGTGTGTGAGCGTAATCCTCTTCACCTGATAGCAAGATCGACTGGGCAGCCGATACAAGCAAAAAGCACTTGCAAGAGGAAGAACCGCCGATATTGGGCATGAGCCTACCCAGGGCAGCAACACCATTTGGGGCTTTGTTGGTGGAGCGTTGGATATGGCCACATTTTTTATATAGACTGGCACTTTATGCAGGAATAGAATACCCGGCCCCGTCGTAGCAGACCTGCGTACTAAAAGCGAATTTCTAAAAACTGTTTTTGCTTTATGAAAGGACATTTGATATGTTCAAAGAAGTAGATTTTACAACAAGAAAAATAAATGGGAAAGGAAAACTATATAATTGATGGGTGAAGGGTATGTTTAATTTTAATCGTGAGCGAAGCCACGGGTTCTTCTAGTACATATATATATATATATATATATATAAATTCGAACGAATTGTGTTTTTTGCTTCTGGTGGCCCCAAAATGGAAAGTTATCATGGTCTCGGGCTTAGGTCTTACTATGAGACCTACGGTAATAGCTTCTTCCCTATAGGGGAAATTCGCTAAAATGGTTTTGCGAATGTATTGACTGTTCCACGACATAAAATTGCAACTCCTTGGGCACCATCTCGTCTAATATTACTGAGATTCTAACCAAATTGTCCCACTTGGCCACCAAAGAGGAGTTAGGGAGTAGCATGTGTGATATTAAAGAGGGTTTGGCTAAATTTTCCATACAACTATTAGCTCTTGAGCCAAGAATTACTGATGCTGAGAAAAGAATTGAAGAGCTGGAGGAAGCTTTCTCCGATATAAAAACCAAAATCCAATCTAGCAATCCATCTATGGGGTCGGAGGACATAATAGCTGAATTTAGGGACCGACAGTTTCGTGCTTGTATCGTAATTATTTTCAAAGTACCCGAATCCTCTAGTCAGAGGCAAGAGACAAAGAAGGCTCATGATGGAGCCAAAGTCCGGAGTATTGTGAATGCAGCTAGTCTAACTGATGATTCTTTTCGTACTTTCTATCGCATAGGGAAAAAACAGACCGTGGGCCACGCCCCATTAAATTGGTTCTTACCTCAAGAGACAATGTTTTCAAGCTAATCAAGAATTTAGACAAGAATTCACTCTCTGAGACAGATCCTTCACTTACTGAAGTTTCAGTGTCGAGCGATCGCACCCCTCAAGAACTGAAGTATCTGCGAGACCTCAGAAGTAAGCTGGAACGGCGTACAAAGGCAGGAGAGACTAATCTAACAATAAAATGTGAATGGAAAACCAACTATCGTCCAAAGTTCAAAAAACTAGGTAAATTCAACGGACAACCACTCAGTTTATATTATCAGAACGTGAATGGAATGAAATCAAAACTTGTAGATCTTAAGCTGGCCTTGGCTTCTTGTATCCATGATTTCATCCTAATTACCGAGACTAATCTTTCTGCTGACATATGCGATAGTGAACTGGGATTTCTTAATTACAATATCTATCGTTCTGATAGAACTCCTCTTACAAGTTCCAAGAAAGGTGGAGGTGGTGTACTTATTGCTTCTGATAAAAAGCTCTCAACTACTCACATCATGACATCCTCAACCAATTATGAATGTGTTTTCATTGAGCTCGAACGTAATCATTGGAACAGAAACAAACTTATTATAGAATGTGTTTACATTCCTCCTTAATATGCCCTCTGAGATATACTTACATTTTTCATCCACGGTTGAAGGTGTGGTGGATAAAGTTGGTGCAGATTCAGACTTGCTCTTGCTGGAAGACTTCAACCTTCCTGATGTTGAGTGGCACTCCGAAGTCTCTCTAGACTCTTCTAGATCATTTCGAGTCATTCACCAGCTAGCTTGTTTCTACAATCTATCTCAATACAATCACTTAGTAAATAGTCGAGGAGTAATTCTGGATCTTATATTTTCTTCCATACACCTTCAGGTTCAAGAGGATCTTTTGCCTTTGGTTCCCATAGCAAACATCACCCAGATTTAAATGCAATACTGTCCACAATAATATTTAATACAACTCAAACAACTATCTATTCTTTAGATTTCAGAAGATGTGATTTGGACCTTTTGTGGCATCAAATCCACAGCAATGATCTTCTACCCAATGATCCATCTCTTCATGCCAATGACTTGTTTAACCACTTTTGTTCTACATTAAGGAGCTTAGTGCTTAGATATACCCCTCGGAAAAAAACAGTTCATCATTTCCTAGTTGGTTTACCAATGAATTAAAGCAGTTAGTGGTGTTAAAGAAGATCCTCCACAGACAATATAAACAAACTTTATGCCGAGTAAGGTATCTTGAGTTCTCAAGAGTCAGAGATATCTGCCGCGCTCTGTCGAGGAAATGTATGAATACCTACACCCAGCATGTCGAGGATGTTATTGCAGTCAACCCCAAAATATTCTGGTCTTATGTGAGAACTCTCAAGCAGAATAACACAACTCCATCCTCATTTCATCTAGACGGAAGATCCTCATCTGATGCATCTGAGATTTGTGAGATGTTTGCTGAATTCTTTGGTTCCGTATTTTCCCCTTCATCCCCTGGCATTCCACCAGGAACCTATGCAGAAAGAGATGATATGTTATCCACGATGTCATCCACCACTGACGAGGTTGAAAAAGCCCTAGCCGATCTAGATGACACCAAAGGCACGGGTCCTGATCTCATACCACCCAACGTATTGAAGCATTGTATACATCTGTTGTCAAACCCACTAACCTGGCTTTTCAACAAATCCCTTGCAGAGGGCACATTTCCCGAGTCCCTCAAGACGGGGTTTGTAGTGCCCATTTATAAGGATGGAGCAAAAAATGATGTCAAAAATTATCGGCCCATTGTTATTCAGCCCACATTAGAAAAAATCTTCGAAAAATTGGTCTTGAGCAGAATTCAGCCATTCCTCAGAAACGTAATTTCACCTAACCAGCATGGTTTTCTTGTCAACCGGTCAACCTTGACGAACCTGATTACACTACAGACCAAGATCATATCCGCTTTCAGTGAACACGATCAAGTAGATGTCATGTACCTGGACTTTGCCAAGGCATTTGACAGAGTAAGTCACAGTCACCTACTGGCTAAACTGGAGTCACTTGGCATTACCGAATCCATCATCAAATGGTTTGGCAGCTACCTCTGCAACCGAAAGCTGAAAGTGAAGTTTTCCGATAACCTCCCCTCTGAATTTTTGGTGACTTCTGGTGTGCCTCGGCGGTCACATATGGGACCTCTGCTATTTAATGTTTTTGTTAACGACATCGCTACTTCATCTCTTTTTGCTATTTCATAGTTTGTTGGTAGTATACTACAGTCTTCCGTTCAAGGTAGGTTTACCTCATAGCGACCTTCATTATTAATGCAAACAGTTTTCTAAAAATGTTCGATTGTCAATTCATATAACGCTTCCTTAGACTTTTGTTCTGCGGGATCAGTAATACCTATAGCCTCTAATTTCCAGAACAATGACAGATCAACTGACGGTTTATCGTTACAAAACATAGTAATAGATCCTCTGACATACCTATGCCGTCTTTAGCAGAAGACGACATACGACCCATAATTGTCCATCCCAGATATGTTTCTAGAGCAACAAGACCACAATCTAATTGGACTTGGTTACCCGTAAACAACTTGCCTGCAACGTCGGCTCCAATCAAAACATCAATGTTATATTTTGACGATTCTACATCTGAAATGAAAATTTTATGTTTCTTGAGCTCTTGAAACACTGGTCCTTTCTCAATACTGGGGATGTTGTCACTGATGAGAGGTTGGTCGAGTACTTTGAATGTACACATATAATTACTGTTTACATTACCTAAAACAATCTTAAACTGATTGTGTTGGACCTCCTTTGTCTTAACACCTCCAAAAAGTGAATGAGTCAGAGTCTCATCACCCTCTGGTTTCAAACCAAATTAAGATGAAGTGGATTTAAGAATGTAGGACCTCATTGAACCTGTATCGATCAGTGCCCTTACAGGACTGACTGATCCATTATGAACTAAATTCACAACCAGAGTCATTAAGTAAATCTTTGACTGGCCGTGTGAATTCGACAAATCTTTTACTTCCTCTCCTTTGCTAGATTCATTTGATTTTTCAGCAGCGTCGTTCACTTGGTTACACATAACAGCAGGGTGCTTTCGGGAACACAGACTACATTTAATTGGACGCCTACAAAATTTTGAATTATGACCTTGAACCAAACAAGAAAAACATGCTTTTTTGTCTAAGATAATTTGTCTTTTTTCATTGTAGTTCATCTTCTTTGCCTTCATACAATTTACACTTTTGTGTGACTGAACAAAATATACAATTTCTATCCCTAATTTTATTTACTTGTCTTTTTTCATTGTAGTTCATCTTCTTTGCCTTCATACAATTTACACTTTTGTGTGACTGAACAAAATATACAATTTCTATCCCTAATTTTATTTACCAGACATGATGCTGTTGGCGTCTCAGTCGAGTCCTTGAAAGACTTATGGCTTACCTTCTTATTAGCAGCAGTACGACTCCTTTGTGCCAGGGAGATTCGCTCTTCACCTCCTACTTCTGAATTTATGAAGTTCCGTAGGCTGTTTAAGGTTTCCTCCTCCGTCTCTGGCGACTCCTCTGGTTTAGAAGACTGAAGCCTATAGCGCTGCCAATTTCTGAACAGCTCATTTGGTAAGCACGACTCAACTAAGGGCAACAAAATACATGCACATTTATCAGATGTTACATCAAGACTTTCCAGAGCGCGCAGTTGACATTCTAGTTTGTCATAAAACTGCGTCAGGAGGAAATTGCGGCCTGGTTCAGAATTACTTGACACTAATATCAATAGTTCCCTAATATATACTTGGACTAAAAGTCCTTCACGACCAAATCGGCTTTTCAACGCATCTAAAGCTTTAGGATAGTTGTCAGCAGTCGGAGGGAAGCTTTTAATTACCTCATATGCTCTGGATCCGGGGATCATTGACTGGAATAAATACTGAAACTTTTCCTCGGGCGTTATTGCAGTTTCTTTGTCAATGGTCTGGAACAGACTCCAAAAATGAAGCCAGTCCCTAGCATCACCTCCGAATTTGACTAAATCTACCTTTGGAAGTCTCATTCTGTTTGACTGCTGGACTATTGGGAAAACATTAGGACTACTTACATTATTGTTGGCTTCAGGTCGTAACTCATCTACTTTATTGTTACTATTTTGCACCTTGAGCTTAATCAATGCAAATATTTCCTTATACTCATACTCTTTTTCAAGTTCTGTCGATATTTCGTCATCGGTGAAGTGCCATTGCTACAATACCTTTGCAATGTCTTAGCAAGGTTCTGCATGTTGATTGTTTTTTTACACTTATAAATTTTGCATTAGCGATTTATTCTGAAATGTCTTGTTCCGTGTAACTGTACACGTTAGGGTAGTTACATACATAGTTGGGTTTGATTGTTCTTTTCAGCAAATCTTGTGTTCTGTATATATTTGCATGCTGTAACTTATTAAATAATGCATGTTAACTTATCACTGTAGATATTTAGAGTATTTATTCATTGTTATTATGTTAATAAAATAAAAGGTTATATTACCTTGTTGCTGTCAGTGATCCTTTTAATTCCAATGTTGGATAAAAATTGATAAATGGATAAATGATTCGGAAGCTACACAAAAAATGAAAAAGATATTATATTAATTTGTTATTTTTTTAGTTCATAATTTAATGCAACATATCTGTCTTGTAACTGATATCACTACTATTGATGTAGAAATGCATATTATGAATTATTGTATAATGGTTGTCCGTTGAAAATGAATAAATAAATAAATAAGCAGTACGAAGGAAATTGGTATCAGGAAACAAGAATATTCTACCTTGAACAAATATTCTACTACTGACCTCGCTAGAAACTTGGGGGGAAATGCTTCGAAAAATTTAAGCTAGAGTCAATGATTAAACCCAAAATATCTGGTTGGCAAAATTCAATCTCTCTGCCTCCCTATAGAACACTGTAAATAAACGTATCATTAGAACCATCCCTCAATTAGAAATCAATAATTTTAGCTTTCTTCTGAGTTAATAGAATGATTGTTATCAGCAAGCCACTGCAGAAGAAGAGTACTTTGTAAAAATGTGTCGATCTCAAGACGATTACGAGAAACATTACTTAAACTGAATGAAGTGTCGTCAGCAAACAGACAAAGATCAACCAAAGACACTGTTTTGAATATCATTAATAATTATAACAAACCGAATCCATCCAGGGACTATAAATTTCGGAGCTTAAAAACCTACGACCGTTTCATCAGACAGGTTTAATGTTGAATTCATTAAAATATTTTAATGAAGCAGGAGTTTACATACAGGGTTTCCAAAAAATGAAGGTCATGGATTCTAATCTATTGACTTCCTAAAATAAGCTTATAGTAAACTGTACATAGTTTCAAAGGCCTTGCTGAAAGGAATGTTTTGGTGAAAACAGAAAATATCTTAATCCATTTCGAAATAGTGGCAATTTTAGTAAAATGTTTCGATATTTACTAAAAACCCCATATTTTGTAAACCATTATAAAACATTTTTCACTTCTAATTCAAAATTCTTAATCCTTGCTATCATAACTTTGATATGTCACATGACAATATTTTCTCAATTCCAACCTTTTCAAAAAACATTATTTTTGGAAATGTGTGTTTGTGGAAAAAATGTCAGATAGCATTAGAGGTATTTGATGACTAATAAAATGATAAATTGACACGTTTTCGTCATTTGACATTTTTATTTTCAAAGCTAACAAAAGTTTTAAGAAATTAATTGTTTTATCGAGATTATTCAGTTTGGTTTTACCAAAATGCTCCTTACAGCAATTTCTTTAAAACAATTCGCAATTAGCTATAGGTTTACTTAAGAAAATACTGTTTCCCGTTAGACGAGATGTACGGGTGGTCTGCCTCACCCAATTAAATAATATCTATGATAATATATGTAAAATAAGAAATATTGAAATAAATAGAAATAAATGTAGTTCGAATCTCCGCTTCACATCTGTACTCGACTACAACATCACTACTTTTCACTTTTATACTGCACTGGCTCATTCCCTGCTTTGTTTGATAACTTCCACGCTCAGACCTGATGAGGCTCTTGTGGGTGGAGGGAGAAATATAAGTAAATACCCCCGTTGCAGCAGACCTGCATACTCAGCGAATTTCAAATGCAAAACAACATATTTCAATCCAACATAGCGAAATTTGACATGTTTTTTAAGCTCCATAAAAATAACATGGGGAATGAGTTAGCAGGTTTGCTGCTACGGGTATATTAAAACTGGGTGGTTTAATTCAATATTTCGTATCTACATCTGAACTAGAAGAATGCACTTACCAAGTTTTGTCAAGATATGTTGAGAAATAAGCGATGAATAGAATTTTACTTATTTCTCATAAGGTTGATATTGGCACAACGTACTGTGTTTACCACTTTCAATATCTCGGTAACCAATGGACATAGAGCAGTGATTCAAAATACTAAATTGTTTGTTTTTTGAGCTGAATTCAATGGTGCCAACAAAAATTTGATAAATTTTATTTTTCTATGTAAAAAGCTCAAAAAACCCATTTTTGAGGGGGTTTATCCCCCTTTACCCCCCCTTCCGGTGGTCCGATCGGGCTGGTTTACGAACTCGTCCGAATAATGACTACTTTACACGTCCATTTCAAATTTCACTATTTATAAAAATGAACGAATGGTGTTTTTGGCACCTGGGGACCTCAAAAAGAAAAGTTACGATGATCTCGGGCTTAGGTATTACCATGAGACCTTCGGTAACAGCTTCTTCCCTATAGGGGAAATTCGCTAAAAAGGCCACCAACCACTAAAATCATAAAACATAAAGTACCTATTCTGTAACAGACTGCTAAAATCCAATTTCGTTAAATGAAATTCAAGTAACCGCATTAATGACATTGATTGTCACTGTTCTATGACTTCCTCTTAAAAAATATTCTCCTTCCGAATCAAGGGACAATAGTAAGAACAAGCACTCCCGTCTACCAGTTTGGTAACAGACATTTACACCTACGTCATGCTTGAACCTTTATTCTGGATCGCTAATTATTTGAGCATCCAGTATAAACTGAAATATGACAGACTACAGAAGTGTCACTTCAGTGGGAAACGGTGTTTTAAGCTGCAGCGAGCTTTAGTTCGCAAAGCCCCTTGGAGCCGGCCACGTTTGAACTGCGCCACGCCGAAGCCACCGCAAGCCGCTACAGTCAAAATTTGATAATTAATTAGATAACCCACTTTGCTAATAGGTCGCATTCGTTGGATTTGCACATTCGCCAACATCAGTGACATTACCCTCATTAATGATAGTCATCGTGCTCACACTATGATCATGGTATATTAAAATTAATAAGGGTACAAGTACCGAGAAATCGAAACCAATGGATGATTGAGACCTGATGTGTAAAAATGTAATAAAGGTTTAAAAACGGAACACAAGAGTTTTAGATGATAGTTTAGTTTGAACTATAATATGACTAATAAATTGCAATGGGTCCATTTTAAAACCTCTGAATGACTTTTGTTTGTTTAATTTATTTGCTTACTTCCTTTACATTAGCTTTCTGTTTGGGAAGAAATCTACAATTTATTGTTTAAATAATCGACAAATATATATGAGTGTGCATACTCTAGATAGAAAATTAGAGTAACTGCCAATTAAGAGGAAATAAACAATCCAATGGGTCGTCCGTTGTTTTGGGTGTCTAATATGTTAGTGATTATTTTTAGTTCTTGTCTTCAGTACCGTGAATGAATTATTCTCCTCAGTGATTTTGAACGCTTAAAATGATTTAAATCTACTACAAAAAGCGATTTTTCTTTATAAGTATTGAAGTCTTATCAAGCTGTTAATTATATTATGACTTAGTGTCATAAACTAACCCATTTTAGGAGGAGGGGGTGAAATTGATGACACACCAAAAACTTCCTTCCTCCTTTAGTCATGTAAAAGTTATTGGAAGTTTATTTTTTAAACTTCATCAATAAACAAATACCCCCGTTGCAGCAGACCTGCATACTCAGCGAATTTCAAATGCAAAACAACATATTTCAATCCAACATAGCGAGATTCAACATGTTTTTTAAGCTCCATAAGAATAACATGGGGAAAGAGTATGCAGGTTTGCTGCTACGGGTATATCAAAACTGGGTGATTTTAATTCAATTTTTAGTTGATCTGGACTAGAAGAAGCCATTTACCAAGTTTTATCAAGATATGTTGAGAAATAAGCGAGGTATAGAATTTTCTTCATTTCCCATAAGGTTAACATTGGGACAACGAACTGTGTTTACCACTTTCAATATCTCAGAAACCAATGGACACATAGCGCAGTGATTCAAAATACTAAATTGTTTGTTTTTTTGAGCTGAATTCAATAATGCTAGCAAAAATTGGATAATTTTTAATTTTCTATGTAAAAAACTCAAAAAACCCATTTTTGGGCGGGGTTTATTTCCCTTTACCCCTCCTTCCGGTGGTCCGATCGGGCTGGTTCACGAACTCGTCCAATTGATTACCACTTTACATGTCCGTACCAAATTTCATAAAGATCGGACAATTTTTGCGGCCGCTATCGTGCTATCAGACATATATATATATATATCTAAAAATTCGAACGAATAGTGTTTTTTGCTTTTGGGGGCCCCAAAACTAAAAGTTATAGTGGTCCCGAGCTTAAGTCTTACCATGAGACCTACGGTAATAGCTTCTTCCCTATAGGGGAAATTCGCTAAAACTAGACGGGTTGGGACTAATCAGACACCCGTTATGAAAGCTGTAGCTAAGAAAGAAACATTAAATTGAGAACTAATACTTTTTATTTCTCTGTGTCTCTTTCCACCCTTGAGAGGAGTGTGGTAACCGTTTTGAACTTAAAATGCAACTTATTAATATGTTAATTACACATAAATAATAAACATGGTCAATATGTGAAATCTTTTACAACTTTTGAACTTAGGTATGCATGTTTAAATAACAGTATTTTGTTTATCGTGTTAGTGTAGATTACAATGCATGTGTGTGCATTCCTTGCATGTAATCAATTGTATATTTTTTTGGAATAAAAATTCAATTCTTTAATTCTTCATTAAGAGTACGTGAACGCGGTCGATATGTGAAAGCTGTTTACAATTCGATTACAAATAAATAAACATGGTCAATATGTGAAAGCTGTTTACTATTATTTTACAAATAGATAGATAAAGTACGTAAACATGGTCGATATTTGAAAGCTGTTGACAATTAGGTTACATACAAATAAATTACGTAAACTTAATTGTTATGTGAAAACTGTTAGATGCACAAACAAACGATTTATCAAGTAATAAACGACAAACATCTAACTCACATCAAGTAATCGAAAAAATGTTGTATTCACAGATATTCCAGATATATTTTTCAGCTGGAAAATTAACACAGCTAGAGGCCCTCCGGTTGAACTTCTATTCGATACGTTTTGAGTTGGACCAAGCCTGGAGCACTAAAACATGGTTAAAACACTCCCGCTACACCTGCTACCAATAAGTTTCATGTTAGTAAATTGCTATCTTCTATCCATCATGTTCAACTAACTGCTTGCAAGATAAATCTTCTCAATACTGCTTCTGAAAACGTTCCCAACATCGAAGTACACTGAAGCAACTAGCTTATCAATAGAGTAAGCACAATCAGATGTCATACAAAAAAATTTTAAACTGTAAATATGTGAGATAGAAATATTAATCGGAAATCATATTTCATGAATATTGTAACAAAGCACTCTTAAATTCAGAGTTTAAAATAAAATTATCCAACCTTAAAAACTTTCACGTCGTATTTAAGAAAGAATTGATAGACTTTTTAGAGTTATGAACCACGCCACTATTTAGTTGTCTTATTTGCACTAGCGTATCGCAACGTGGAGGTTGTATTTTCTTTATATTTATATTTATATTTTTTATAATAAATGTTTTAGGATTAATCATGTTGTATTTGAAAATAATGAGCATTTATGTATTGCATGTGTATATTAAAATAAATAAATAAATACTGAGTGTTGTTGATTTGTTAAAGGTCTAGAGGGTAGCTGACACAAAAATAAAATACCCCCGTTGCAGCAGACCTGCATACTCAGCGAATTTCAAATGCAAAACAACATATTTCAATCCAACATAGCGAGATTTGACATGTTTTTGTAAGCTCCATAAGAATAACATGGGGAATGAGTATGCAGGTGTGCTGCTACAGGTATATTAAAACTGGGTGGTTTTAATTCAATATTTAGTAGATCTGAACTAGAAGAAGCCATTTACCAAGTTTTATTGAGATATGTTGAGAAATAAGCGAGATATAGAATTTTACTTATTTCCCATAAGGTTAACATTGGGACAACGTACTGTGTTTACCACTTTCAATATCTCGGTAACCAACGGACATAGAGCAGTGTTTCAAAATACTAAATTGTTTGTTTTTTAGCTGAATTCAATTGTGCTCACAAAAATTCGATCAATTTTATTTTTCTATGTAAAAAACTCAAAAGCCCCATTTTGGGGGGGGGGGGTTTATCCCCCTTTACCCCCCCTTCCGGTGGTCCGATCGGGCTGGTTCACGAACTCGTCCAATTGATTACCACTTTACATGTCCGTACCAAATTTCATAAAGATCGGATCATTTTTGCGGCCGCTATCGTGCTTACAGAAACATATATATATATATATATATATATATATATATATATATATATATATATATATATATATATATATATACACAAATTCGAACGAATAGTGTTTTTTGCTTCTGGGGGCCCCAAAACGAAAAGTTATAGTGGTCCCGAGCTTAGGTCTTACCATGAGACCTACGGTAATAGCTTCTTCCCTATAGGGGAAATTCGCTAATAGATGGTTTAAATCTATGATTCCATCAAGCCTTAACATGCGATCTACTTAAGTCCTAAACAATACATTGAGATTGCCAGACTTGATTATTGTGAAATCATAGGACTTCCTCATCGGACTTAAAGGGTAGCCTAAGATAAAGAATTTTAATTTTTCAATATTGTGATGTTAGTTATATAGTTTAATAATTTGCTATAATTTTAAATTAGCTTCGATATTATTTTAATATCTCATTGGTTTTTTTATGAAACTCTTGAATTCTTCTTAAGTAAACATGAAACGTTGAAAAATGAAGATAGCATTAAATGCTAAGAAGACATTTTCTAGGCTAATCAAGAGATTTTGATGATGACATTAGTACAATTCATCTGCCGGTATAGGAGCTGAAAGTCTGCAAAAAATTACAAACGTATCAGTTTGTAATTTTAAATAAAATCCCCGCCAAGCTTCAGGCGTGTTAAATAAAGTTTGATTCTCTTTACCGAAAGAGGGTTTGATCACTGCGTGAATGTTTGATGGCTTTCCCTCTTTAGGAGGGCGCATCACAAAAATGGGACGGCAAAAAGTTCTCGTTACAGAGCGTAGCTGGCTCATTATTTCTAAGTGTATGCACTCACACCAGAGCCGAAACGATGTCCAAAAGTCACATCTCATCTTCGGACTGTAAATCCACGTGGAAGACATTACTTAATCAAACTGTCTGAGCCAACTGTTAACTTGTAAGTAGGTACAGTTGTATTTCAGTCAGTATAAAATGTGTTAAAAAGCAAATTATTGCAAAAATATATGTTATTATTATTAGTCGATTTAAAATTAAAGAAAAAAATGTAAATTAACAAATTTAAAAATAGTAAAACTCACTCAAAGGCATGACTATATATTATATTACCGTTTAATTATTTGGACTTCCATTTGCTTCTAGAGTGTAGTTTAAACACTAAATAGTTAAAAAGCAATATCAAATCATTGCAATCATGAATTTTAAAAATATATATTATAACTCAAGTGTGTAGCAATTTTCCAACGCCAGCATGAATAACTAAATTGTTTAGGTAATTATTTCGTAAAATGAATTTATTATGACTGACAACAAACAGTGACTGTCACTTGTATTTTCTTTAAGTTAAGAGAAGTTAATTCTTAATGTCTATTTCGGGTTAACAGGAAAAAAATTAAATTTTTTTTTTGCTATACTGCATCAAAATTAACGGTTTTAGAAACAGTTGTTTGAGAAGCGACAAACATCATTATTTTACATTATTAGGCAAAAAAAGATGTTGAAAAAAATGGCGGTTGAGTCCTGTTCAGAGATTTATAATTCACTTTTTTGGAACAATAATAAAATCAAACCATATTTTTTGTTTACCATAAATTTGCGGCTATACAGTGTGTTGACAAAAAACCTTCAGGACTTCGGGATATGGTTACTTACATCAAAACTAAGGAAAAAGTTCCTATAAACATGGATCCTAAAATGCTCGGTCATCAGTCAGTTTGTATGTGTTTTTACATGATTTTTCATAACTTTAGAACTACTAATGATATCAACTAAAAACTTGGTACGTATATGCTGATTAATAGGACCTATTTTTGTGAGGAGTGTCAAGTTTCTACTTTGTACCACTTCAAAATGGCAGCCATTTTTATATTTTAAACCTTAACAAAGTTGTGCAATTTTGTTTACTACAAAACCATATAAAGATTATTAAGATCAAACTACACTTAACGGAGTTATTGCAATTTTCCCAACAGAATATATGCTTGTTTTATGGCAGTTATAGCAAATTTGCTTGAATTCTGATAGAAAAATTGCAATAACTCAGTTAATTGTAGTTCGTTCTTAATAATCTTTATATGGTTTTGTAGAAAATAAATTGCGCAACTCTTTTGTCTCTGTAAATTTTTTTAATTTTACGGTTTTAAGGTATTAAATTTTAAAATATAAAAATGGCTGCCCAGGGCCGGCCCCAGGGGTGACGGGCCGGGCGGTCACCCGGGCGGCAGATTTTTGGGGGCGGTAAATTTTAAGGAACGGCAAATTTTAAAATATGAATAAAGTAATAAATTCATGATATGACTGTGAAGGGTAAAATTTGTTGTATCACATTTTACCCAAAGAACAAGCCTAAGAATATATACGGCAATGAAAGCATTTAATATAATGCAAGTCCAAATATAAAAACAAACCATTCGGTTTGTATGAACAACCGTCGTCGCCACCGCGACAGTGTCAGCGTCAAAGCAACAGCGCAGCGGTTGGGAGTGACCTTGACAGAATCTTCCCTCATTCCCCGACGTTGTGTTTAAAAGTTTATTCAGAGAAAACTTAAGTTTTTTGCCTTCAATTTCTTTTTCTACTCTCTTTTGTAGTTTTCTCCCGTCCATAATTTAATTTAGCCTACACAAAACAGATATTTTAAAAATATATCAGTGACACACGGATTCTCAGTCAGCTAAAACCAAGGTCGTTATATCCTTATTACTGGAAGTAAAACTTAATAGTATTTTCGTGCAAGTGGCACTAAATTTGCTAAGGTTGGTAAGCAAGTTGAGATGTTAATAAACTAATGATTATTTTTGTACATAAACTAATCTGTGAAATGAGACAAACTATTGATTTAGCTGATCATAGAAATGCATTTTTCAAGATTTGCATTAGGCCTAGTTCTGTTTAATTGTGACTTTGAAATATCGGAAAATAAAATAATCTCATCAGATATTTTGTGTTACAGTTCCCTAAGATTTACATTTGTCAAAGCCTTTAAAAAGTTTAAACCTAAATCAAAAGTTATTTGAATTTATACCACGAAATAAATGATGCACTATTTTCTCGGGGCGTCATAAAACTGCGTGTTTCTAAATTCCAGCTTGAACAGCAGATCACTTACCTCTACTTAGGGAAAGGGTTGTTCAAGTGATTTCGAGGCTCACAATTTTATCACGCCTGTCGCCTAGTAGGCCTATAGTCGATTTTTATTGCTTCAACCGACAAGTAAATACAAACAATTTATTTTTTAGATTTGTCTAAAATCGCTCTTATAACATCTCGGCATAGTCAGGTTTAGGCCTATTCTCAAAAAGCCAGGGCTGTGTAAGTTTAGTTGTGCTAAAAGAATGGTACTTAGGTTTTTTTCTTAAAACTGCGAACTTTTTCAAGCAGCTAGGGGAATATTACAAATGAACGCGTTTTTAATATCATATTAAATTAAATAGTTAAGCATATATACATCTAACATCTACAAATTCCGCAAGGGTGTTCTCGGTTACGTCCCTTTTCTCCCGACCTACTCAACCGATTTTAACGACTGAGGTGTCATTTTAAAGCTTATGATCTAGCGCACGGCGGACGGGATATTTCGTTTGGGGCTCCCTAGCTTTTGATTTATTTTTAGAGGGCGCTTTAAAATGTTGACCAACTTTCATTATAAGAGTTTAAGGTGTCAATTGTAACTTAACAGCTGATTACCTTCGGGTAAATTTTAAAGTTAGATTAAAAAATATCTCTGCAACTGTAAACATGAACCAGCTTATGAAATTAAAATAATTTCAAAATGTGGAATTTACACTTGGGACCCCTAGTACATAATTATTTAAAAGTTTAGCGAGACACTGTAGTTCGACGATCGCTCAAGGAAGCAGGGGTGGAGCCGGTGGAGCCCGGGAGTAAACAATTAGACGGGATATGTTGGGGGGGGGGGGGGGTGGCGCGCGGCGGTCGCTGATCTCGCCCAGGGCGGCAAAATCCCTAGGGCCGTGCCTGTGGCTGCCATTTTGAAATGGTACAAAGAAGAAACTTGATACTCCGCACAAAAATAGGTCCTATTAGTCAGCATATACGTACCAAGTTTGAAGTTAATATCTTTAGTAGTTCCAAGGTTATGCAAAATCATGTTAAAACACATATAGACCGACAGACGGATACCCGAGCATTTTAGGACCCATGATTATAGGAACTTTTTTCTTAGTTTTGATATTAGTAACCACTAGCAGTTGCCCGTGGCTTCGCTCACGATAACAATTTTAACACCCGCTGCCTAAATGAAGATGGTGCCAAATACTGAGTTTATGATTAAATAGATAAGGTACAAAAACTATTGGTGACTTTAATATAGTACATATCACCTAAAAGAAAAAAAACAACCATAAAACCATGATAAAAGGAACCAAACTATAAATCAGCTGTAGAGACCTATCTGTCTGTGAAGCTTAAACCGCCTTCTTGATTAAATGAAAATTGACAATTCAATCGATTGATCATCCATTAAATTATAAAGAAAGGTTTAGACCGTTGACCCCACGGAAAAACCCTGAAAACTTTGAATTTAGAAAAACCCATTCTCCCGTGCTCACGCCCTATAGGAACGTCCATGAAAAGTTTCAAGGTTTTAAGTGAAGTTCAATTAGTTTGGGCTGTGCGATGATAGGTCACTGGTATTTGACAAATATAAAGTAGATATACTTTCATCAGCCAGAAAGATGTTTTAGGAATCCGCTAGAACGCGGGTCTGCTGCGACCGGAGTACTTAGAAATATTGCTGCCCCCCGTACGAGGCATTTTTATTTGGCCTCCCTATACTACACATGCCAGCACATTCCAGCGCCCCCGCCGACAAAACCCCTAAGGTTGTCGCTGCCTGGGAAGGCTTATACTCAGTAGGCCTATCGTTGAATCTGTGCTTTAGTACAGAGTGACCCTGAGGCAGGAAATACCCTCTTCGCAGCAGACCGTGCGTACTTAGTGAATTTAAAACAGTTTCCTGTTTCATGAAAGTTTATGTACGTAGAGTAGAAAATGCCTTGATTAAATGCCACCAAAGTATTTTCTAATATTTTTAGGGTCTAGTTTGAACAACAACAAAATAACATAGCCGTCCCGCAATTTAAAAAAAAATGGTTTACGTTATCTCTTTTATTAACAGCTGTTATAAGGAAGGAAGGACTTTTAAGTATCTCTAGTCAGTGATATTTATTTTATTTTTTACAGAAAGCTGGTTTTACATTCTATGAAATGTACAATGGTTTTACATTCTATGATCTGGTAGCGTCTGTTTAACATCTGTTTGAATATAAACATTTCATTATTTATAATTCTGGCATAGGGATATTAATGAGTGATCTTTGAGAGGGTCTGTGCGCGGCCTTGGTCTGTGATGGAGTCCGAGAGTCAGATCAGGATGAAAATCCTGATAAATGTATAATGAATGGGAGAATATTAACTTTATATAGTACATGTCAATTGGAAATAAATATTATAAACCAAAACATAAAACCGAATGAAATCATAAAACATCTGTAAATACGAATCCATCAGTGAATACACCATCTGCTTGGAACACTGAAAATGTAAACAAAACTTTTTTTTTAAGAGGGTGGCGGCCTCTTTTTTACCTTGCCTTTGCCCCGCCCACATAGAATATTGATCTGTGCGTGGACGTTATCAAGCAAAGCCAAGGAGTGAGCCGGTACAGTACAAGGGTGAACAGTACTGCTAAAAGTAAGCGACACGCCCGAGTCTCGAACCTGCGACGCTTCGTGGCCACAGTTCCGAGGCCGAGTGCGCTACCAACTGCGCCACCGACTCACTTCATCCCCTTGAATTATGGGGAAATTCAAAACAAACTTGGTCGAAATCAAATAAAACTCAGTTTTTAGAAGATTGCTATTTAATTTCAAAAAGACGTAAGCTAGTTTTAAGTCGTCTAAAGCCTTTTCAAATGTGCATACAACACAGGAAAAAAGTTTCAGCCACAACAGTACTCTAGTTTTTGCGTGAAAGCGGTCTAAAGTGTGATGTTGAGCGTTACCAACACACATCGTGACATAAATTGAGATAAGGCTTGATTCGGACTCTCTGACCTTCAAAACGCAAAAATAACCAAAAATTTCATAATTCTAAGCAATGTACAGACAAAACTCTAATTTTATTTTTATAGACATCCCCAAGTCCTGAAGGGGGTTTTATCAACAGCCTGTATACATAATAATTGAAGAAAAATTACATGTGTCAAGCGACCTGCTTGATGAGAGTTCACATATCTGGCTGCGTCACAATAATAAAATTGAAATATAAGCACTTCTCTTCTAAACAAATATAACATAAAGAATTACCGCTAAAAATGACAACATAAATGATAAAAAATAGCAAAAAATCATTGATTGGACACGTAAGCATATATATTGCTATTTATAAAAAAAAGTAGTTCAACCGTAGGGTCTAATGTGGTCTAATGTAGTTGCAAACAAAGGAAACAGGAGGTTAAAATAAGGTTTAATAAATTGACATATCGGTAGTTTCTGCAGTAGGACGAAAAATATATACTTTGTTACAGGATGACATATTTAAACTAAATACACGGTTATTCAAAAAGAATGTGCAAAACTAAACAGTTGGTACTTCTGTTTCTATGAATTAAAACAGCTGATTGTTGTAACAATGGAAAGAGCATTGTTATAAGTTTCATTTGACAAGTTTATGTTTTGTCTTAGTTGCTTGGTCTACTGACTCAAGACAGTTTACACAATGGCTACCTCAAAGCATGGCTACCTCTGTTACGCTGGCCGCCACGATCGCCTGATTTAACCCCATGCGATTTTTTCTTGTAGAGGTTCGTCAAAGACAGAGTTTATTGCCCTCCCATGCCTCAAAACCTGCCAGAGCTAAGACAGCGCATCAGGAGGCAGACTCAATATAACACAGATGTTACAGAGTGTGTGGGTAGAGTTCGAATATCCCTGCGATATTTGTCGAATAACTAACGGCGCTCATATCGAGCATATGTAGTACATATTAGAATGTTTGTAATGTAAATTAAAACTTGTTGATATAACAAATTGTTTTCTGCAATTTTGAACATTAAATGTCTCCTTTACCTACAAACAAATCAATGTTATTTTTGCACCATTCTTTTTGAATAACCCTGTATTATATTAAGTGGTGATTTTCTGCGATTAGACTTGAGCTCATAGTAAAGAATGTCATTCAGAGCTGCTGGCGTGTGGCCGATTGACCGCGCAACCGGATTAACGTTTGGATCTCCAGGTCGTGTCGTTAAACCCACATTTTTGATTCTTATTAAATGTTGCATTTTTGTTAGTATTTAAAGAAATTGTAAAGTTTATTTATTTATTTGTTGCATGTTTCAGAGATTATTTCATCGTTATATTTCAGATTATTTAAATTACTGTTATTATTAATTTTTTCTCTGTTGACTAATTGGCAAATTTATATAGTTATTATAAGTATGTTACTTAGTGTTGGATGCTTGCTGGACCTTAAGTGATTTACCTACTGAAAAGGTTATAAGACGGTCAGCATGAAAAATCTACAATTTTGTTATATCATGATTTTGAAATTCAACTACTATTCCCGCACGCGCCAAATTGGTGCATGGGATATTTAAATATGCATGTACCCGACATTTTTTTCTGAATAAAGATATTTTTGAATTTGAATTTGAAATGATACGTTTTCCGTCAGTGCCGGATTTATGCCCGCTGAAGCCCTAGTCACAGATTTCTGTACGTCCCCCCTGATACCCAACTAACGGCCTCATCAAAAGGTTGTGATCCTTTTTAAGGAAAATCACGTTTTGGATCCTAATTACCCCCTCTACTTCACTCACAATTCCTAATTTTCACCCTTGCGCAGCCCCTATTGGCGCGTTGCCCTAAGCCCAGGTTTGGTGGGCTTTGTGGTAGGTACGGCACTGTTTTCCGTAGGTGACTAGTTATCCTATCAACTTTGTTATTGGGGCCCTAAACGTAGGCATGGTAAACAGTCATGTTTGCTATTAACAATAATTTAACGTTCCTGTTCAACATAGCTTCTTAACGACAGATGGAAACCATAGATCAGTTAAAGAAACTGGTTGGCAAGACTGCTTGCCTGGTTGATTCACGGTGCTGCGTTGCTCTCGGTTTTAAATGCCAATTTATGAGTTTTGTCGCATGTACGTCAAATCAATTAGTGTTCGGTAAAAGTCTGTATAAGAGCCGTTCACTTTTTGCTACCACTGCTACTTTGGACACTGTAAGTAGGCAACAACTCTGGTGTATGTGTCTGTCACTTGTCACTAACCAACAAATCGCCGGGAGCATCACCGCAGCAGGCTAGGATCTGCAAGAGCGGGACAGTGTCGTCAGTTCCACTGCCAACCGCATGGGCCTGAATTAACCTCTGTCATCGGCTCACCCTGCCTCACCGCCACGCTGCTCGATTTTCGTTGCGCCTTCAATTCTGCGGATACTTCCCTCCTTCCATATGTGCTAGCTGCTTGCGTCTCAAGCTTTGCTGGCGCAAAGTTAATGCCATCGCCGTAGATACACTAGTCTGTGATGATGAACAGCAGTGAAACTATTTATGAGTCTAGTGACGTTATAAAAGGCGTTCAAGAGAATATGCTTCTTGATCTTACAAATGAAATTAATATCATAGAAGCCAATCATCCCAGCGTATCTCTGGGAAAAGTATCGGGATACATTGCAACATTACTGGAAAATCTGGAAACATCAAATGACGATAAGAAGAGACTGGCAGAAGAATTAGAGTTGCGTATGGCGGAGTTCCAAGCGGTATCTTCTAAACTAAGTTTAGAAAAAGGACTTAGGCAGGAAGAAATGAACAGCTCCTTTAAAATACAAGACGACGCTGCCGTGAAAGTGGACGCGCTGAACTCACGCATCGGACTGCTGGAGGAGAAACTACGACAAAGAGACAGTGACGTGGCATCGCTGCTGACTGAAAAGAACTCATTAAATGTTAAACTTAAAGAGTTTTCAGACAAAATAAAAAAACTCGACTCAGAAATCAAAAAACAATTAGATGTAATTAATAATGTAAAAGCTTGCAACAACTTAGCTCAAAAAGAAATCGTTAGTTTAAATTTTTAGTATTTTTACTAAAAGACAAATGGGTTGATGACAGCATCGTATGGGATTATTTTGCATCAATGCAAAATTTTGCAACATCAGAGCATTGTTTTTTTCTCTCCCCTGCCTTGTCACAGCTTGTTAAACTCGGAAACAAATCCGTAATACTTGACATTAAAAATTCACCAGAATATACTAAGTGTAAATATTTGTTCCTCAGTGTAAATAATAGTGCTGATCTAATTAGTGGGGTATCAGGCACTCATTGGTCCTTATTGTTTATTGATAAAACTAATTTACAGGCTTATCACTTGGACTCGATGTCTGGAGTTAATGGAAAAAGCGCTTTGGCTACTGCCTTAAATTTAAGTATCACCCCTGAGAACTTTCATTTTGTCTCTTGTTTTCAACAAAATAATAGTTATGAGTGTGGAATCAATGTCTTGGTTCATGCTAAGCTCATTTTTCACTATTTTTGTTTAGCTGAGTCGAAAAAGCCATTTTCGGAATGGTTTAGTAGTAGGCTTAATTCTGAAACCATCGTAGCTAACAAAACATTGTGTAAATTAGATGACACTACCAACAGGTCAGAAGTTAAAGATGTCAAAGATGATGAGGGAACTGGGGTAAGCGCTGTGGTAACTCCAATTAAAGTTAAGAAGACCAATGACAAATGGACCCTTGTGAGGTCTAAAAATCTAGTAGTCATAAGCTTAGTAAAAGTGCCTCTGTTCCTTTGATCAGTCAGCTTGATTGTAAAAATAGGTATGACGCTCTTAGTAAGGTAGAAAGCACACATGAGACGAATTGTATAAAAAACAAATCCGGGACTTGGAAAAAGTATAATCAAAGTTTCAAAGGCAATATTAGTTCAAACTCTGTCAAACCTGTAAACAAAATTCAGGGTTCTAGTGAAAGTTCATCTAAATGCCACATTGATAGTTATAATAATCAGCCTATTTTGACATTTAACATAGTAGATGAATGTGAGGATACAAACTCTCCTCAAGAAATGTCCTCTAAGAACTGTGAGTGTGACGATTTGGTTGTATCCAAATCACAGCCTGAAGTAAAAAGTAATGGTGTATTATTTTTGATAGCCGACTCTCATGGACGTATTTTAAGTGAAAAATTTAGTTCTTCGGTAAAAACTAGGTTTGAGATTATATCTAGTGTAATGCCAGGTGCAACTTTTGGTAATATAATAGACAACAGCTCTAGAACCCGGAGTAGACTCACAACAAATGACACTTTGGTACTCTTGGCTGGTACTAACAACATCCCTGATCACTGTGATAGCCTGCTTAAATCTTTTGACCTGGCTCTGAAGGAATCAACCAACACAAATGTTATTGTTCTGGGAATACCAAAGAGACATGATACACCAAACTTGAATGATGAGATCTCTCGTATAAACTGTAACCTACAAAGCCAGGTCTTAAAGTACAGCAACTCAAATTTTATCTCCTTGGACTCGATCCCTAGACACCATTATACGAGGCATGGTCTGCACTTTAACAACCCAAGCTCTTGTTCGGCCGATAGCTGGTCTTCGTACCCCAATGGCTCTAGAGTGTTTTATAACTCCCACTTAAATACAAAAGCAGGTGTAGAGCAACATTTTTTAGAGAAAGGCAGGATGAATCCCTTAGTAAAATGACACCTAAAAACCCCTCACAAATAGGTCCAAGGAACAAAATCACTATTTTCCACCAAAACATCTGTGGTGTTAGGTCAAACAAAGAGCTTCTGGAAATTCATTTGGAGTGTGAAAGCCCCGACATTTTATGTCTCTCTGAGCACAATCTATCCCAAGAACAGCTTAGTGTATTTTGTTTGTTGGACTATTCCAACTTGGCAGGTTTTTGTTGCAAGTCCCGTCAAAAGGGTGGCATCTGTATAATGGCTAAGCGCAACATTTACAGTGAGAACATAGATGTGTCCCAGTTTTGTTCGGAGGACTCTTGCCATCTGGCAGCGGCTAAAATTCATCTTGAGAACCAAGACTGTATTATTGTGCTTGCTGTATACAGAGTCTCAAAATATAACTGTGATGACTTCTTTGAACATCTTGGAGGTTGTCTTGATTTCATCCTTCAGAAGCCAAGAAAAACTGTTGTTCTTGGAGATTTTAATATTGATGTGCTCAGTGACACTTTTTCAAGAGACAGATTCATACATATAATGAGATCATATGGGTTGTATTACACAATATCCTCTTACACCAGGGAATTTAAGAACTCTAGGACGGCAATAGATAACATCTTCACAAACATTGACTCTCCCTTGATTAGTTGCAACGTCATCAAGGCTGCTTTATCTGACCATCACGGTCAAGAAGCTGTAGTTGATCTTTCACCCTCCATGTCAACAACTACTCCTAGATTTTGTGAATCTCACCGTTTCACTCCTGAAAATATTCGCTGTTTTAGATTTCATTTGCAGAGAGAGTCATGGGCCGAAATATTTTCCCATAACAACATTGACTTCAACTTCAATGAATTCCTTCAAATAATGACCTATTATTTTGAAGTGTCCTTTCCCTTGATAAAAACAAAAATCAAACCGTATAAATCTACAAACAAACCGGTCATTACACCCGACATACTTCACCTCAAGAGTCAAATGCAAGTCTTGTACTCCATCTCAAAGGATCTTGATGCATCTCATCCAATTCGACTAAAGTATAAACAAGTAAAGCGTGAGTTCAGGGAAACTGTCCGTAAGGCGAAGTCATACCAGATACTTCACACTATTTCTGGGTCATCTAATGTTTCCAAAGCTGTATGGGGTGTTATCAACGACAATAAACCTCAAAGATCCAACGATTCTAATAGAGTGCCACTTGTTGATGAGGACGGTAGGGTAGTGGACGAACCCAAAGAGGTTGCAATTTTGTTCAATAGCTTCTTCTCAAGTGTCAGTCAAGGGAGTGTTACTGATTGGTGGGACCATTTCTGTCATACAACCAAGGGCAACTCTCTCTTTCTAGCCCCAACCACCGAAGATGAAGTAGCCAAAGTTATACTCTCTCTCAAATCAAAGTCATCCAGTGGCGCAGACGGCTTCTCTTCCAAACTTCTTAAGCAGGTTGTGGATATAATCTCTGCTCCTTTAGATTACTTGATTAATGTCTCCCTTCAGGAAGGTTGCTTTCCCTCTTCTCTAAAACATGCCATAGTTCGACCAATCCATAAAAGAGGAACAAAAGTCAGTTGCAACAACTATCGGCCAATTTCTTTGATCTCTACATTTTCAAAGATTTTCGAGCGGGTTTTTCTCAGCCGTCTTGTGTCATTCCTCGAGGACAATTCCATCATATCTCCTAACCAATTTGGATTTACAAAAGGTAAATCGACCCTCGACGCCATAAACACTGTCATTTCCACTTTATCAAGTGCTCTCGATTCTGGGGAGGTAGCCTTAGGTATGTTCTTTGATCTCCATAAGGCATTTGACATGGTTAATCACAGCATCCTCCTGAACAAACTACTAGCTATTGGGGTGCGAGGCGTGTCTCACGATTGGATATCTTCTTATCTTAGAGGTAGAACACAATCTGTCCGATTGCCTTTTGTTGATGCCCAAGGAAACCGCAAGCAAGTTACCTCTGCTTCTTCCGAAGTGTCTGCAGGAGTTCCTCAGGGCTCCATCCTTGGCCCCATCCTCTTCCTTTTATTCATCAACGATTTACCCGATTTTGTATCAGACCCAAGTTTAAATGTAAATGTCTGTTTATTCGCTGATGATACCTCCCTCACCATTTCCGCAAAAAAACAGGCAAGTTTGGAGACATTAGCATTTGAAAGTTCCAACAAAGTTTTGCAATGGTTTCAGAACAACAACCTCATTTTAAACACTGCAAAATCGAACATTGTTCAATTTCAGATAAACAATTCCGATCATGTTTCTCCACTGACTGTATGGCTAGGTGACGAGCCGCTTTCTTCCTGTGACAACACAAAAGTCCTGGGCCTGATTTTAGACAGCCAACTCAAATTTCATGATCACATAGATCACGTCTGTAAAAAGCTAAGTTGTGGAATTTTTGCCATTAGAAGCCTTTCTAAAATTGCTGACACCCAAGTGACTCTGGCCGCCTATTATGGACTCATCTATCCATACCTTTCATATGTAGTTGCTATCTGGGGATGCGAGAGTGTCCGTACCAAGTTCGTATTCAGACTACAGAAGAAGGCTTTGAGAGCCGTCTTTAAAATACCGCACCGATCATCTTGTAAGCCTATTTTCAAAGAAAACAGAATTTTAACTTTTGCATCAATTTTCATCTACAGTTGCTTGACTTTCTTCCACCAAAACAAAAATCTTTTAACACCACCTTTTCACCAAACACAGTACAATCTTAGAAATAGTATCTTTATCAGGATTCCTCAACACAAAACGGTGTTCTTTGAGAAACACGTGCATTTTAACGGCATCAAGCTTTTTAATGCACTCCCAGAGACTATCAGGGCTGAGCAAGACGTGAGACGATTTGGCCGAAAGGTAAAACGTTTGTTGAGTGAGCAGGCTATTTACAGTGTTAGGGATTTTTATGAGCTGTAGCTAAGAAATCTTATATTTTATAACAAGGGATTATTGTTATTTTAGTTAGAAAAAATGACACTATTGTACAGTTTACTGTGGTTCAATAAAGGATTTTTGATTTGATTTGAAAATTTACTTATTTAGATAAACGTCAGTGTTAAGTAGGGATATTTCGACGACTAATCCGAGATTTCTCTGTTAAAACGTATTTTCAAATGTAAAATATGATACTTTGATTATCACGAAATATTTTAGCTTATATTCATGAATAGTTGGTGACTGTAATATGAGCTGAAAGTGAGCTCAACATTATTTAAATTTTTATCACATCTCGTTGTACATCGGGGTGCATTCCTACATCAGAGCCAATTACAATCCTTATATGGCTGTCTTTAAGTTTGGCCTATGTCTCCAACTTATTTCCACACATTCAATCAGTTATACATCCTGTATATCATGAGATAACGGTGTTTCGATTAGCATTTTTGCGGACATTTGCCATCACTGATTAGTAAAAAACAAGTTTCACGACCTTTCTGGATCTGGAATCTGATCCCGTCTTCAGGTGGAAGAAAACCTAGAACATAACAAGATTAGTAACACATAGCCAGGAAAACCTGGACAAAAACACAGCTAAAACAGAGAACTGTAAAAGCAGTCACGAAAACAATAAGCTGAAAAGAAAACAATACACAAAATAACACAGGAATCACAAGTATCAAGAATCACCAGACAGGAGAGAGCACGTCCACACCCAATCAGAGCTGAGCTGAGACTGGTGGGAGGAAAGCAAATGGCGGCGGCAACGGCGGCATTTCCGTAGCAATAGTAAAACATTGCTAAGCAAATGTTTATCAAAATAGCTGTATGCTTCAAATTACAAGCTGAGCTAAGATTGGGTGTGGACGTGCTCTCTCCTGTCTGGTGATTCTTGATACTTGTGATTCCTGTGTTATTTTGTGTTATTGTTTTTCTTTTCAGCATAGTGTTTTGTGACTGCTTTTACAGTTCTCTGTTTTAGCTGTGTTTTTCTCCAGGTTTTCCTGGCTATGTGTTACTAATCTTGTTATGTTCTAGGTTTCTTCCACCTGAATACGGGATCAGATTCCAGATCCCGAAAGGTCGTGAAACTTGTTTTTTACTAATCAGTGATGGCAAATGTCCGCAAAAATCCTAATCAAAATATAAAATCACCAACACCAACAATGAATTTCAAACAAAGAATAACGGTGTTGTGAAATATCGACAATATGGCGGTAGAAACCTTTGACCCTGCTAAACTAAGAGCTAGCGTCACGATCCTACCTTTAAGGTGCCACGAATTCAGTTTTCGTGCTGAGAAACTCCCCTAATTTATTCCGTTGAACGGTTCTTCAGAAAAATATCGGTTGTCTTTGATAAGTCGTACCAGGGTTGTTAAAAACGCTAATAACTCTTAGTCTTCGTAAGGGTAATGTAAATACACTTAAATTAAAACGACATCATCAGTTATATACTAAGAAATTCGATTGTTTTTAAAGATAAGATCGGTTTTATTACCAATAAATTTATCAAAATAAACTTCCAGCGAACCACGTAAACCGCAGATGAAAATATTTACCCATTACCTTGTTTACAAGAGAGAGGGAGGGGGGGAGAGAGAGAGAGAGAGTGAGAGAGAGAGTGAGTGAGAGAGAGAGAGAGAGAGAGAGAAGTCAATTCATTACCTGTAGGAAGATAAGAAGCTGTTATCGCGTTGTCGTCGCAACGCCTCCGCGCACGAATGCACAAGTCGAGGGAGGAACTTTGCATACGGGTACAACTTTACAGAGTATACTTCCGGAACTTCACTAATTCTCTGTAAAGGCCACATAATCACATATAAACATGTGGGCTTGCTACGAAATATTTTAATTAATTATGCTTTATAACCATATCTATTTTTTCAATACGGTTTTATATACTGTAGTATTTATATTTCGAGCGTCTCTTAAGCAACAAAAATATGTTGTTAATCTACATAAATACTACCCATTTTGCTCGAAATCTTAGTTAAAGTAATCGTATGTTTATGGTCTGGGTAACTTTGATCCTCTATGGTAAATAAGTACTATTTGTAGTACAATCAACACAGTTCGATAGAAAATTTAATTGCTATTCAAAAGCCGTCTCGGTAAACAAGGTAGGTATATTAGTTCAGCCACAATTGTAATTCGAAACAGAGCGCGCCGCGTTTCTCCCTATCTTTTAAAGTTTATTCCCATCAAAGTGGTGGGGGCCCTCGCCACCGGCTGCTCTGGCGTCAGCGTTACATGTTTATAGTTCTATGGCAAAGGCCCGTTTATACGCGACTCTATATCGTTATGATCCGATCGCACAGACCGAATCGCTACTTTTTATATTGGAGCTTGTCAACGAGAGATCACTACTATATAACAGAGGAGAGTGAGTTTTGAAATTTTTTATTGACGTGCAAATGATAGTAGCGATCTACAGAAGTCTGAGCGACAGATTTATCGTGTAGACGAAACGTAGAGCATGTAAGTAAACTTGTCTTAAATTACAGTAGTCTTTAATAAACCCTCCTTAAGACGATGTTACTTTAGATTTTGTTTTACGGATGGCGATAATTAGCCTTCGGAAAAATAAATTCTTGAAACTAAATAGTAAAATACATTTATTACGCACGTTCACGTTTGTCAGGTATAGAGATAACACCGACTGAATTTATAGTCAAAGCTAAGGGCCCGTTTATACACGTTGCGGTCGCGGCAGCGGCGGCGGCGAAGGAGGAGGCAGTCATACCGAATTTAATCGCTGAAGTGTTAAGACGTCGCTATGGCTCTCGGGATTATTTAAGGTAAATACACCTTAACCTGACACTTTAAAAATAATTCCCTTTCAAGAATTTATATTAAACTACAAAAGAAAATTGAACGGCAACAGTTTGATGGGTAAACATTTCCTAAAATATATTTTAAAACCCACCAAAGCCTATAAAAGGTTTAATTTATATTTAGAAAACTAAAATAGAGATTTCTTTACATACTCCTACAAGACCTAAGGCTGACATTCAAATTCGGCAAGGAACCTAATGTTTACAAATGAAGGAACATTAACCTAACATATATTTTTATATTAAATTATGTTGATGAGATGTTTAAGAATGTTTTAAAATGCTATTTATCTTTTACAATCCAAAACCAAATGAAATTACGAATAATTGTTAATTAATTAGTTTAATATTATTAAAATGAATTTCCTAGATATGGAGGAAGCTATTACTGTGATAACCTTATGGGAAATAAATAAGATTTTATATCCGCACTTATTTCTAAACAAAGCTTAATAAAACTTGGCAAGTGGCTTCTTCTACAGGAGATCGAATGGGTATGGGCAAAAATAAGCAATTTTTGAATTTCCGTGACAAAGAAACCTGCATACTCAAATTCCACGCCATTGATACGGAGAATGTTTTTAAATAGTTCGTTTAAGAACATGTGTTGATAAAAAAAACTATATTCCTTACAATGATTCGACTTCAAATGAATTATGTACTTGTAAATTCTGAATTCTCTAATTATCAATAACACTATACCCGTTTTATGATAATGGGGGTATTATCTTTTAAAATTCTTAATTACAATTTATTTTATTTAAGATTATTTTAATTGGAATGGCTGGGTAGCCAAACATACGAGGAATATAATTAGCCCTATAATATATATATATATATATATATATACTTCGAAATTTTATATATATATATATATATATATATATATACTTTGAAATAATTAAAACATTTTTACTTAGCAATATTTCGGTTTTACCGTTTTCAAGCTAAATAACAAACATATACCGTGTGTCCCAAAAGTCCCGGAACGGTTTAATATCTTTTAAAGAAAGCCAGATATCAAAACAATATTTTGCATACCTTTTATTACAAAAAAAAACTACTTTTTGATGTATATGTCATTTCTGCCCCCGCCCCCAAAATTGGATTTTGGGGGGGGTAGCTCAAAAATTTAAATGTAAACCCCCATCGTGCTACTGCTTATTTTAAAGGGCTTCTTAAAAGAAACACAATGCCGCAAACCGGAGGTCGATATCATGCTCCAGTCCAAAATGGCAGCCATTCAAAAATTAAAAAATGCTGTCCGTCAATTAAAATTGAGTATTTTCTGCATTCGGCAATTCAATTCACATTTAAATCGAATAAGAACCACCAGAACACATATTAACTACTTAAAAGATACAAAAATAATAATTTTTGTTGTCATCATCAAGGCACAACCCTCCAAAATTGTTTTTGGGGGGTGGGGGTTTTTCCAACCAATTCCAATATCAGCTCACATCGTATGACCACTCGTTTAATATGCTGAATGAGTAAAAAAATAAAACCAAAGCTTGTTTTATGAAATTTCAAAAAAATTAGTTATTTTTGTGGCAAATATTTGGTCTTCGTGTATGGGGGTTTTTCTAAAAGGTAACGCATAGACGATCCGCCGTAGGTATAGACCTTTGCCGCTGAGCATTAAGGCGAATATCTATTAGTACGTTAGTTAAATAATTTTAACCCTAACAAAATTCATTTATTTATTACAACTAAGCAAGGTAACTTTTTTGAAATTTAATTAAAACACTCTTTGGCTAATTTTTACTAACAAATTAAATGAGTGGTCATACGATGTGAGTTAATATTGGAATTGGTTGGACAAACCCCCCCCCCCCCCCATAACCATTCTGGAGGGCTGAGCCTTGATGATGACAACAAGAAATTATTATTTTTGTATCTTTTAAGTAGTTAAAATGTGTTCTGGTGGTTCTTATTCGATTTAAATGTGAATTGCCGAACACAGAAAATTCTCAATTTTAACTGACGGAAAGCATTTTTTTTTTAATGGTTGCCATTTTGGACTGGAGCATGATATCGACCTCCGGTTTGCGGCGTTGTGTTTCTTTTAACAAGCTCTTTAAAATAAGCAGTCGCACGATGGGGGTTTACATTTAAAATTTTGGGGTTACCCCCCCAAAATCCAATTTTGGGGGCAGGGGCAGAAATTTCACATACATCAAAAAGTAGTTTTTTTAGAACTAAAAGGTATGCAAAATATAATATTGTTTTGATATCTGGCTTACTTTAAAAGATATTAAACCGTTCCGGGACTTTTGGGACACACAGTATATATATATATATATATATATATATATATATATATATATATGTTTATTTATTGAATGTCCAAAAATATAATTTATCAGATTTAAAAATGAGTGACAGATTTAGGGTCAACAAAAATACAGGCGTTCCACTTTGGTATCAGATTTAAGGGCTGAGCTGAAAGATTGAGACCTGAACATAACATCTCTTGTGTAGTCTAAAATTTCAGGACATAGTGTGTAAATGACAAATTAGTAGTTTAATTATATTGTAATGTAAAAGATAATATGAAGCTTTATTAAATTATTCTTAAATACATGGCTAACGCCCTATGAAAAATGAAGTTACATCTTAACGTTTTGATAAAGCTGAGAGTACATTCAGAAAGGACTTAAACATACCCAGAAAAGATTTCCCTCCAAAAGAATAGTATATTACGTTACTAGGCCGTCCCGCGCGAGCAAAAGCGAGTGCGGGATTTTCATGCGAGTACGGCAAAACTTCCTGGCCGTGTAACGTACGATATTTTTCATCATACTACGTACGCAGAAAGAAACATACCTTCAATCATAACGTAGTCCTTGCATAAACACACATTTCTCAAACCTTCAAACCTAACCTATAACAAGCAGAAAAACATTTGCTACGGTTGCAGTGCTGCCACTACATTCCTTTAAACAGAAACCAATAAACCACCAATAAAGAAGCTTTAAACGTCGGTTTGCTGCAATCAGCTGATTGTTTACTTCCGCTCTTTCCGACCAAGGCAGGATAAGAGTTTATCCGGCCTAGGCTGGCAATGGGTAACTTTCGAGCCAACAAAAAGGAACTGAATTCATATGTTTCTGTGTTAGTATGATGAAAAAATAATAATAATGGACAACTACAAAACTTTTCTGCATGACTTTATAAGAACAGCAACTTATGCATGACTTTATGTGAGCAACTTAGGGCTCCAAAAATATTAGACTTCTTTATTTTCAATGAATTAAATTTAAAGTGTCATCTTTCGTTACTGTACGAGTTTAGGTGCTCTCACCTTCCTGTGCTTTAAAATTGTATACAGTGGTAGGTCCTAAGCTAATTTTCATTGTATCAAAAGCCATCAAAATCCTGAAACTTAAACAGATATATTTCACGTCACTCAGAGGAATTGAAAATAACAATGTGGTACTATTTTGCAGAAGTTAAAATGCAAATTTATAATCAAAGAGAAAAGTGTTCATAATTAAATTTCTTATAACGAATGGTTTTTACAAAAGACTAAAATGTAGATTTCGTTAAAAATACAATATTTTTTAATGTAATAAGCTGCTTATAGTCCAGTCAAAACAGGGTTTGACCTGGAAAAAATTCCGTTAATTTTGAAACTTTGCACACTTATTTAGAAGGACCTAAGGATGAAAATACCAAAGTCCTGGAAAATATGTGGCGAGCTCTAGTGGCAATTGATTGAAACAGGGTACTTTTTTTGGTTTTTCGTAAAAATCTCGAGAGCCGTTAGTCGGAGGTGAGAACTTTCTATGTACAAAATAAAGCTTATTAAATTTGCTACAAAATGATGTGGTACATTTTCTTTGTACTCCTAACGGTTACCAAGTTATAGCGCGCCAAAAATAAGGATCTTTTCACGATTTTCCGCTAAAAATGAGCAAAATTTGGTTTTTTAGTTTTTAACGTATGAAAATAAAAATTATCTAATTTTGGAGGACACCATCACATTCAGCTTAAAAAACCAAACAATTTAGTATCCTGAATCATTGCTTTATGCCCGTTGGTCACCGAGATAATGGAGGCGGTAAACACCCCTTACATTGTACCTATGAAATCCTTATTGGAAATAAAAAAAGTTCTATATCTTGCTTATTTTGCAACATATCTCAGTAAAACTTGATTTGTGGCTTGATATTGTTGAGATTATATCGTACTAGGGCCTATAATCCCCAATTTTCACATTTTCGTGTCAGCAAACCTGCATACTCACCTGCACAAGAATAATACGAACAATGGAGTATGCAGGTTTGCTGACACGTAAATGTGAAAATTGAGGGTTTTAGGCTCTAATAAGATATATCTCAACTATAACAAGCCACGAATCAAGTTTTACTGTGAGATGTTGCGAAATAAGCGAGATATAGAACTTTTTTTATTTCCCATAAGGATAACATAGGTACGATGTAAGGGGTGTTTACCGCCTCCATTATCTCGGTGACCAACGGACATAAAGCAATGATTCATGATATTAAATTGTTTGGTTTTTTAAGCTAAATGTGATGGTGCACACCAAAATTAGATAATTTTTATTTTCATGCGTTAAAAACTAAAAAAACAAAATGTTGCTCCTTTTTAGGGGAAAATCGTGAAAAGATCCTTATTTTTGGCGCCGTACAACTCGACAACCATTAGGAGTACAAAGAAAATGTACCATATCATTTTGTAGAAAATTTAATAAGCTTTATTTTGTAAGTTTAAAGTTCTCACCTCCGACCAACGGTACTCGAGATTTTTACGAAAAACCAAAAAAAGTACCCTGTTTCCGTCAATTGCCACTAGAGCTCGCCACATATTTTCCAGGACTTTTGGTATTTTCATCCTTAGGTACTTCTAAACAAGTGTGCAAAGTTTCAAAATTAACGGAATTTTTTCCAGGTTGGGCTATTTTTTAAGTTTTTTGACTGGACTATTATAAAAACTAGTTTTTCAGGGTAAAATATTTATTGTAAATATTATTATATTATTCAGTTCGATGAATTGCCGCCTAGTGTGAACACCTCCATTGTCCATTTGGTGCAATGGTATTAGTGACCGCTGGGAAAAAACCGCTACTGCTTTGAATAAACGAGGTCTAGTACCTTGTAAAAAGCCCCGATTCAAATTAGTTGCTCAAATCACAAGCGAACATTACGTTATCCCTTAAACAAAATGAAGTCTGGACGGTTTAAAGTTGGTTAGGAGACGAATCGTGTCCGAATGCAGCCGAGGACTCAATGGCTTATCGATGAATATAAATAGAATAACATTAGTACACCCGGCACCCCGTGTCATCGATAAGGTCTGGAATCCTGCTGAGACGTGACTGGCGTGTAATTCTCCCTGTAGGGATGTCGATTATGCCCTACAATCAATTGTTTCAATACTATTCCGCCTTAAAATCGATAATCGGTGTATATTTTACAAAAACAAATGAAGTATTCTAAGCAATCTATATTTAAAACAATAAAACCAGATACATCGTGTTTAATTGATGCTTAACAAACACTAAACATTTACCAAACAATGATTAGAAGGCAATTTCAGACATCTTAGTTTAAGGAAGAAGCTATTACCGTATGTCTTCTGGTAAGACCTAAACTAGGCCTGGGACCATGACATGATTCAATTCAAACATATATATAATTAAAGATTTAATAAAATGTATATATACATTTTTAAGTAGGTGGAATACATTTACGGAGGATGACACCTTCAGTGTCGGTTTAACACCTTTAGATTTAGGTGACGCAGGTATCCGGGTTGATATATTTTCAGATTTTTCCCAGAACTACCGGGTTGGTCTGGCCACTCGCCAATTTGACGAGCACGGAAGAAGGACCCGCGCTTGCCATCGGCTTGGGTTTCGGCTTCACGGCCATCGGATAGTGTGACTGTTTTAGCCGGCAGACCCTCCGCCACCGCCTTTTCAATTTTCTTCTTCTTCGCCTTGGCCTTCGGAAGCTCCTCAGAGCTCTCACTCGGGCTGAGGACCCGCTTGGGTGGCGCGGAGGAACTGGCCGCGAGGACGGCGTCCTTGATGAGCCGTCCTTGGATCCGCGACCTGATCATCTTTCAAGCGTCTTTGGCTATCTCGACCTCATTCACGCTGGCGAGGTAGCAGTCCTGTTCTTAAATGACCGGTCTGCGCGAGAACCTCAATTCATCGAATAACGCGGAGAGTCTGAAATTCTATTTTTCACCGCGTTATTGATATATTGTTTGTATCTCACACGCTTCAGTCACGCTGTTCAAAAACCATTTGGAAGATGTCCTACTCCTGCTTTCGCCTTCGGAGGACTCTCTGCAGGAGGAATGGTTTTGCATGCTTGATTAGCATTATTGCATGCAAGTTGCATTATTGAGTTGCAGATTTGTCTACATTATTTATTTAAGCATTTTTTAAAATTCACTGAGTATGCAGGTATGCTGCAATGGGTGTTTTGACTATTTTTTTACTGATGCACAGGCGTAAATAACTGTTATAACTATACAGAACTATCAACAACAAAAAACTATTTATCTTGAATAATATTGTGTAGTTTGTAGCCTACAGTGAACAAAAATTTTTTCTTTTGTGTGACCATGTTTGGTTTTGAGTTCATCTTTGGCCACATATTCCACTATTTTCATTTTTAATTTAACTATTGAATGTTTTTATATTAAAAATAATAGAAAATTTAAAATATGTATGGCATTCTTGAATTTTATAACAGTATTATTTTTACTACCATTTTATCTATCTATATATATATATATATATATATAAGCCAAAACCCATTGACTGACTGATCACAGTTTCTCAAAAACTATAAGGCTTAGAGCCATGAAACTTGGCACAAATATTCTCTACAGGCTCTAGATGCTTACTAAGAAAAAGTTTTGTAATATTTTCTTTCAAAAGCCTCAAATATGGTATATTATGAAATTCAAAATGGCGCCCATTTTTGGCATTCAAAGTTTACTTTCTCAAAAACTACAAGACTTTGGGCCATGAAACTTGGCACATATATTCTTTATAGGCTCTAGATGCAAGCAAAGAAAGGTTTTAAAAATATTTTCTCTCAGACTGCTACAATAGAGTGTATTATAAAATTCAAAATGGCGGCCATTTCAGTTTTTGAAACTATGGATGGGAAGCCTATAGAATATTTTCAGGGGATAGGAAAGGTACGAGATCCAATCTACTATAAAAATACCCCCGTTGCAGCAGACCTGCATACTCGGCGAATTTTAAATGCAAAACAACATATTTCAATCCAACATAGCGAGATTTAACATGTTTTTGTAAGCTCCATAAGAATAACATGGGGAATAAGTATGTAGGTTTGCTGCAACAGGTACGGTAAAACTGGGTGATTTTAGTTCAATATTTAGTAGATCTGAACAAGAAGAGGCCATTTACCAAGTTTTATCAAGATATGTTGTGAAATAAGCGAGATATAGAATTTTACTTATTTCCCATAAGGTTAACTTTTTTTTTTTTTTGGGTAGGAGGTGGAATGCGTTTACGCACACTGAGGGGCTCGTTGTCCCCTCAGTAGTGTCGGACTCCCACGAGCTCGATGTCCCGTGAACTACCGACTAAACCACCTCCCTCGGCACCGAGGACACTAGCCTGGAACTGTTTCACACATTACTTCGGGCTAGGCCTTTGATATTACGCCGCTAGGGCAATCTCTGTGGGGAAATGCTGAGGATTAAGGCCGATCGAGGTCGACCTTTTTCGCCCGAAGAATGGCCTGGACGTAGTGCTTGACACAGTTCCAGTTGCCCTCTCCCTGGAGCATAGCTCCGACGATGTTGTTTGGGCTGACGATCACGCCGATCTCAGATGAAAGCGAGGCTCGGCGGACGTGCCAACGGTCGCACTGAAAGAAGGTGTGCTCGGACGTATCTGGGATGCCGGGGCAATACGGACAGTCCGGGCTGGCGACTTTGCCCATCCGGTGCAGATAGGCTCGGAAGTACCCGTGTCCAGAAAGAAACTGGGTCACGTAGTAATCGACCTCGCCGTGCTGCCGCTCCACCCATGGTCGGACGGAAGGTATGAGCTGAAAGGTCCAACGTCCCCTCGGCTCGGCTTCCCAGTCGCGCTGCCAGGAGTCGAAGCTGCGATCGCGCTCTTCCCTGGCAGCTGTTTCCCGGCCCACTTCAGGCCTCCTCCGGTAAATCGCCTGCCTCTCCCTCGCGAGGAAGAGGACGGGGATGACTCCGGCGATCACCATCACAGCAGGCTCGGAGACTGTGCGGTAGGCCGAAGCGACCCGCAGAGCTCCTCGACGCTGGACTCGGGCAAGCCGGTCTCGGAAGACTCGCTTCTCGAGTGCGTGAGCCCATACCTCCGCCCCGTACAGCAAGACTGACTGGACAGCAGTCATGAGCAGACGGCGCTTGCCGGAACGAGGACCGCCGACATTGGGCATAAGCCTACCAAGGGCAGCGACACCCTTAGCGGCTTTGTCGGCGGCACGCTGGATCTGCTCGCCGAAAGACAGTCTGCTGTCGACCATGACTCCCAGGTACTTTGCAGCAGGCTTAGTCTCGAGTGTGACGTCACCTATCTGCACCGGAAACACGGTGTTTATCCTCTTTTTGGTGAGGACGACGATCTCCGTCTTACTGATAGCCAGGGACAAGCCGTGATCTCGCATCCACCCGTTGACCTTGGCCATTACAACGCTGAGCCTCAGTTTTGCCTGCTCGACGTTCCTCGCAGCGATCAAGGCAGCGACGTCGTCAGCATAGCCAACGAGGCGGGTCTCATCGGGCATGTCTAGCCTCAGCAAGCTGTCGTAGGACACGTTCCAGAGATCTGGTCCGAGAATGGACCCCTGCGCAGCCCCGGAAGTGATGGGAATGCGCCGCTGACCTTCGGTCGTGTCGTACAACAGAACGCGGCCTGACAAATACGCTTCTATCATACGCAGGAGGTAGGAGGGAACTTGGAACGTATGCTCAAGCGCCCACAGCATATCGCTCCACCTGGCGGAGTTAAAAGCGTTCTTCACGTCGAGCGTGACGAGAAGGACCACGCGGCGCGACCAATGGTTGTAGTCCTCCGCCCTCCGCACTGCCTCAACTACCTCCTGAATAGCGTCGATGGTAGAGCGACCGGATCTGAAGCCGTACTGCTGCGGGGACAAGTCCCCCGCAGAGACGATGGCCTCGGTCAGCCTGATGCGCAGGAGCTTCTCAAGCACTTTCCCCGCCGTGTCGAGCATACACAGGGGTCGGAAAGAAGGAGGGGTCCCCGGTGTGCTCATCGCCTTCGGGATAAGAACAAGGCGGGCAACCTTCCACGAAGAAAAGAAAACGCCTTCCGCCAGACACGCGTTGAACATATCGAGCAGAAGCCTTGGATTCACCTCCGCAGCGAGCTTGAGCACCTCCGCCGGAATGCCATCGGGACCGGGCGCTCTTCTGGGTCGTAGGGATCGGACGGCAGCGGTGAGTTCCTCTTCCCGGAAAACTGGGAAGGCGCCTACCTCTCCGAATTCCCTGACTGGCCGAACTGGGTGGCTGGGAAACAGTGTATAGACGACGGCGGCCATGGCTTGTGGTTCCATGACCGCAGGTGGTGAGCGAGCCCCTAGCTTCTGGGTTACAAGTTTGTAGCCCATCCCCCAGGGGTCGTTGTCGATATCCTGACACAGCTGCTTCCAGCACCTGACTTTACTCCGGTTGATGGCACGGCGGAGCTCTCGGCGGGCCGCTCTGTGCTCAGCCGACCTGGCATTTGCATCAGGGCGGTTCCTGGCTCACTGCGCAGCTCGTCGGAGACCAAGGCATCTCCTCCGGAGTTCCGCGATTTCAGGCGTCCACCAGTAAACCGGCTTCTTCCTGTGGCGGCGGGAAACTCCGGGCATCGACTGCTCACACGCGGTCGCGATGAGACGCATCGTCGATGCTGCCAGATCTTCGGCACCTGTGAAATTCACAATGCTCTGGTCTTGAATTACTTCTTTAAAAGTGTCTTTGCTCAGACGACTGGTGTTCCAGCGTCGAGCCAGAGGAGCAGGTTCAGCGCGCAAGCGCGCACCCTCGGGAAGGACCTTGAAGAGGATCCCCTGGTGGTCGCTAGAGGAATACTCCTCGCAGACACGCCAGTCGGAGATCCGCTGGACAATCCCTTCAGAGGCAAGGGATACGTCAGGGATCGTCTCTCTGCACCCCGGACGGCGAAAGGTGGAAATGCCGCCCGTGTTAAGGATACAGAGGCCCGACCTGGCAGCCGACTCGAGGATGTAACGACCTCGAGTGTCGGTCCGCGGGGAACCCCATTCCACGGCTTTGGCGTTAAAATCGCCACAGACTATGACCCCGCCAGAGGTGTTCATGATCTCATCCTCGATGGAATCGACCATGTGGCGGTAGTCTGCGATCGGTTGGTTAGGCGTGAGGTAACAGGAGAAGACAGTGAAACCCCTGCTCCTCACCCAAACGAAGCCGTTGCCCGATCCGGAATCGAGAACAGGCACCTTCCCGAGGTCCAAGATCCAAATCGCCGCAGTGCCGGAGGGATCCGAGAACCACTGCGCGGAGCGTCGGTTCTGGTACTGCTCACTGAGAAGCAGTAGGTCAGCACCCTGCTCCGTGGCGAATTGGAACAGCAAGTCGTTTGCTGTCCTGCTCCTCTGCATATTAAGTTGCAGAACAGTGATCATTTCTTTTGTGTTTGGCGAAGCTCCTGGATGGCCCGTCGGTACTGCCCGCAGCGACTTGACCCAGCAGAATGCTTGACCTGGTCGCCCTTCAAGCCGGATTCTGTACACAGGACACAGGACAACGCGGCACTGCACGCGCTGGCCTTGTGGTCCTGGCCGCCGCACTTGAAGCAGACCTTGCTTCTATCGGGTCCGGGGCAATGATTAGCGACGTGACCGAACCCCAGACATTTAAAACATCTGGAGGCCACGAGCTTCTCGCGTACCCGACAGTTCACGTACCAGATCTTCAGGTGGCCCTTCTCCAGGAGCTCCGCTGCTGCTCTGGCTCCCAGCGTGAGGATAGCCACCTTCTGGCCTCGAGCGTTCGCCTTCGAGACGAAAGTCTTCACCTCGACGTCGCCGATGGCGGATTTAACGGCTGCGGTCACCTCCGCCTCGGTCGTCAGCTCGTCGAGATCTCTCACCTCCAGCGTCGACTTGGGCTCGAGAACGCGGACAGTCGCGTTCGCCCCCAAGATGTTCTTCAGGTCTTCGCTGAAGGCGGACTTGCTTTCGGAGGAGTCCCCGAGTTCGACCAGAAGATCGCCGGCTCGGGTCTTCCTCATGGCCTTGATAACGGCGCCCTTCTCATCGGGCTTCGCTTTGCTGCGAATCTCGCCCAGCACGTCGGCGTAGGATTTCCCCTCCGACGGCTTGATGAGAAGAGCGTCTGGCCGTGTCTTGCGTGCCCTCTTCTTCGGCGCCTTCTTGTTGTCCTGGGGGCCGGGCTGGCTTCCAGGCTGCTGAGGCGGGGCTTTCTTCTTCTTCCCCTTCCTCTTAACCACGTCGGTCCATTTCTCGGAGTCCTTGTCCTCCAATGAACCGTCGCTCCTCTTCTTTTTCTCTGCCTCCGGCTGGGCGGGGCTGCTGGCTGCCCGCTTCGATCCGGCAGGCTGGGCCTTAACCCGCAAGGACGGAGTCGTCTGCGTCGATGCGGTCACGGACTCGCACGACTGCCAAGACTTCCTCAGCTGAAGGATGTGGTGAAGGCTGACCTCCAGTTGGACTATGCCTTCCTGCACATCCCTGCTGATGTTCTTCTGTCTGCCAGTCGCGGCCTTCATGACAGCGAGGGTGGCGAAGCACTTTTGAAGGTGCTCCTCCTCCTGCTGCCTGGCAAGTGAAATTACCGCCTGGAAGGGGGACGGGTCGGTGTTCACCGAGTCCACGTCACTGACGGGTGCTTGCTCGGTGAGCACCGGTGTTCTTGTCACCGAGGCAGTTGGCGTCGCTCGGCCTTGTGGCGACCTCGCGACCCGAGGCTCCCGGCCAAAGGGGTCTTCTACGTCGACGTCCCCACTTTGAGAGGGAAGCCGAGGAAATTGCTCCCTCTGGTTCGTTTTTGGGGTTAGGGTACCCCGGGATGAATCTTGCACCTTTTGAGACGTTTTTCCTTCTGAACTTGCCATGATGTCTGGATTAGCCCCCAAGACTGGGCGTGTTGTGACCCCCCAAAACAGTACCCCAATGTGATTGTCAAAACCGACCCGTCGCCAGAGCAACTATATCCGTGTTCGACCGCCCCCAAAACACCGGCGGTCCTAGACGAGCAGTGGCCTCGGCAGAGCCCCCCCGTGACCGCAGCAGGGCCCAATCCGGTCGCCAACCGGCACCGCCACGGCCAAGAGGATTTTCGCCGGCTGATAGGGCAGCCAGGTCAGCTGGCTGGGCTGACCCGGGCCCCTGTACTATCCGGCAGCCTGGGAGGTGCAGAACCCAGTTTTTAAGCTGTACCCTCTGCTCATCCTAGACCTCCAGCGCAGTGGAGGCTGAAGAACACAGAGCCACCCCGGCAAGTAGGACGGAATGATTTAGAAAAACAGCCGGGCTATTGAAATGATTCGGAGAATGGAGTTGTGAAAAGGAGACGCGAAAAAGGACCAGTGCGCCCCCGTCCCCTTATAGTCGGCTCTTACGACAAGCAGGGAATACTGTTAGACATTCTGTCCCGGCCCAACACGGGAACATAAGGTTAACATTGGAACAAAGTACTGTACTGTGTTTACCACTTTCAATATCTCGGTAACCAATGGACATAGAGCAGTGATTCAGGATACTAAATTGTTTGTTTTTTTTGAGCTGAATTAAATGGTGCTAACCAAAATTGGATTATTTTTATTTTTCTATGTAAAAACCCCAAAAACCCATTTTTGGGGGGTTCGGCCGCTATCATGCTAACAGACACACACACACATATATATATATATATTCAAACGAAAAGTTTTCATGGTCTCGGGCTTAGGTCTTACCATGAGACCTACGGTAATAGCTTCTTCCCTATAGGGGAAAATCGCTAATTCTTCCCTATAGGGGAAATTCGCTAATAAAGTGTACACATTTATTACGGCCACCAACTATTTATATTTGTCAAATGCAACTTGAGCTACTCGCGTTGTACGACCCGCCCGAAGTATTATTTTGTATTCCCACTTTGATAAAATTTGTTGCCCGTCTTTTAAATAAATAGATACTCAAACTAAATCTTAAAACTCCGTATGGACATTTCATTTCGAGCATATGTATATGCCCTAGAAACGGAGTTTCTAAAAATATAACTTTACAAGGGTTTGCTGAGGTGATGGGGATTTCAATTCCAAAACACAAACTATCTTCACAATATTTTGCCTTATCGATAGCAGAGTAACCTGACCTCAAATCTGGTTGAGAAACGTCTGGGAAGTAGTTTTTGGCCAATGCATTTACCGTCTATTTTTAAAAACGCGCTAAATTAAGATTTATTTAAAGTCTAAGACCTCCCCTTAGCGTTTTTGTTTTATATCCCGGGTTATCGCTCATTTTCTGTATTGGAAAAATGGGAGAATACTAATTCTTAACATTTGCTAATCATGAGGGAGACATTTTTTGAGGAAACATTACACTTTCTTATTTCAATCTAAGGTGGAATTACCAGCCCCCCGGGTTAAAGTTAGTCATAGGCCTACTTTCAGCAGGCGAAGCTGCGGGTATATCTACTAGTATTTTATAATTAAATGGAACGTTTCAAAATCTGCAGGGGAAGATAGGATATTAAACATTTTCGATTTTTAGGAGTTAGTTGTTCGATTTGTTATAAAAATTTTCCCCTCGTGTCTGAAGACCACACAAAGTCCAAAGACTTGACAAAGTTAGCGGGGCATAGAAATAGGCCTACCTCCGAGTGATTCCTCAAGTAATATGAATACAAACTCCTACTTTCAAGTGAATGGAGGTGTGTAAACAGAAAAGAGGAATTATTCTAAAACATAAAGGGAAGACCTCACCGGTAATCCTGAGTGAACGCCTGCAATTTTCCCATAGTCAAAATGAGTACAGATCACGGCGCTCGACGCAATCGAGTTACACCACGTGTAAAAAGAACATGAAGACCGTCACAGAAGGTAGGAGTGAAAGTTGAGTTTCCTAAATGTTGAGTTTGGATAAAAAAATTAATGAATTTCCCTCGTATGTTAGGGCAAAAAATGTTTTTTTCCATTTATAAATAACAAAATTTAAATTTTAATCATTCCCACAAGAAAATTTTAGTTCAGGTCTGAACAAAAAAGGGTCAGACCTGAAATCAGGAAATGGAACATTTTCCATTCAGTTCTGATATCAGGATCCATTCAGTTCTGAATAGTTCTGATCACCCCTGATTCAGGACTGAATGGAAAATGTTCCAATTCCTGATGTCAGGTCTAAACCTTCCTGATCAGACCTGAACTTATTCCTGATGTCAGATCTGTAAAGTTGTATTTATAGATATGTAAAAAATCCAAAAACTGTAATAAAACAAAATCCAATTGAGGGAATGCATTTCTACATGGTTTCTTCACACTTTACCACTATGCAAATTCGATTGACCCATGTTGGGATTTGAGCCCAAGATCCTTGACTTCGTAAGCGGAGCCTTTTCATCCAATACACCAACAGACCTGAGAATATTCACAGAGCAAAATATCATCTTAACTACTGCTTTGATGGTAAACATTAGGATCCAAATACAGTGCAGAGATGACCTTTGAAGACTGAGAACGAGTTATAAAGTGCCTCCAATCACTTTTTCCCCATTCACACTATAATTATATTTTTTCAGTAAACAACTATTTTAAAAAGTGTAATGACAGAAACTTTTTACTTAAAATTTACCACGTCTAATTGTTTAAATATTAATATACTCAAATGGATGTAAAATTAATTATAAGCTCCATACGATGAGTTTTTTAATAAAAGAGTTATATGGTAAAAGTGTACGTGAAATTTTAAAATAACGTGAAAGTGAAATACCGCCGTTGCAGCAAACCTGCATACTCAGCTAATTTCTAATGTAAAAGAATAGTTCAATCGAACATAGCGAGATTTGACTTGATTTTGACATTAAATCTCATCTAGATGAAGCCACAAACCAAGTTTTATTATGTTGAGAAATAAGCGAGAAATAGAATTTTTCTTATTTCCCAAAAGGTTCACATTGGGGTAACGTAATATGATTACCACTTTCAGTATCTCAGTAATCAATGGACTTAGAGCAATGATTCAGGTACAAAATTATTTGTCTTTTTTTAGCTGAATGCAATGGTGGCAACCAAAATATTATAATTATTATTATTTTTCTATGTGAACAAAACCTACGGTGGATATGAGAAGTGGCAAACTCATTTTAAGTTGCCGCAAAGTTGTCATTACTATCAGGAAACACGGAAACAGCTTTGCCTAGACAAAGAACTGCAAATGTGTGACAAATTTGCTAGTGAAAAGTTGCATTATCAGACCAACGGCAAATTAATGTCAAATTTGCTAGTACAAAGTTTCTTTTTCAAACCGATGGCGACTTTGCCGAAAAACAACCTGTTATGTGGGAAGGTGCTTAAATTTCCTGGGCAAAGACGCCCAGGCACCGTCGCGACGCTGCGAGTGCTCAGGGGTAAATCCATAGATACATTTATCAGCAATATTTACATTTTTGCAGTTTTACTGAGTTTTAGATGCAAACTAGCAATTTTGTCAAAAGAATATAATTTTCTTCACTTATACCAGAGGCTGTGATAAACTTGACATACAAAAAGGATTGTCTTAATGGTCAAAGTTATGAGATAATAGAGTATTAAAACTGTGAGATATAAAGATTGGTTCCCTATAGTTTAAACAACATGCTGATTTTAAAAGTTAAACTTTTAATATATTAAGAGCCGTAAACTTTTCAACTGGCCATATACAAACACTATTTTCTCTTTGGAAGATTTTTTTAGAAACACATTGACATATATATTTGTTTATTCCATTCGTTATTTATTTGGCCTTAAGACCTATGGTTAAAAAAGTAAAAAATATCGTTTTAGTAATTATGAGTAAAAAAATTTAATTATAATCATAATTATTATTATTGATATTATTATTACTACTATCAACATCAACCCGTGTTGGGCCGGGACAGAATGTCCAACAGTATCCCCTGCTTGTCGTAAGAGCCGACTAAAAGGGGAGGGGGGTGCAATGGTCCTTTTTCGCGTCTCCTTTTCACAACTCCATTCTCCGGTTCATTTCAATAGCCCGGTTGTTTTTTTTCTAAATCATTCCGGCCTATTTGCCGGGGTGACTCTGTGTTCTTCAGTCTCCATTGCGCTGGAGGTCTAGGAAGAGCAGAGGGTACAGCTTAAAAACTGGGTTCTGCACCTCCCAGGCTGCCGGATAGTACAGGGGCCCGGGTCAGCCCAGCCAGCTGACCTGGCTGCCCTATCAGCCGGCGAAAATCCCTTTGGCCGTGGCGGTGCCGGTTGGCGACCGGATAGGGCCCTGCTGCGGTCACGGGGGGGCTCTGCCGAGGCCACTGCTCGTCCAGGACCGCCGGTGTTTTGGAGGCGGTCGAACATGGATATAGTTGCTCTGGTGATGGGTCGGTTTGACAATCACATTGGGGCACTGTTTTGGGGGGTTACAAACGCCCAGTCTTGGGGGCTAATCCAGACACCATGGCTAGTTCACAAGATAAAACGATTCAAAAGGTGCAAGAATCTTCCCGGGGTACCCTAACCCCAAAATCGAACCAGAGGGAGCAATTTCCTCGCCTACCCTCTCAAAGTGGGGACGTCGAGGTAGAAGACCCCTTTGGCCGGAAGCCTCGTGTCGCGAGGTCGCCACAAGGCCGAGCGACACCAACTGCCTCGGTGACAAGAACACCGGTCCTCACCGAGCAAGCACCCGCCGGCGGCGTTGAGTCGATGCACACCGACCCGTCCCCCTTCCAGGCGGTGATTGCACTTGCCAGGCAGCAGGAGGAGGAGCACCTCCAAAAGTGCTTCGCCACCCTCGCTGTCATGAAGGCCGCGACCGGCAGGCAGAAGAACATCAGCAGGGATGTGCAGGAAGGCATAGTCCAGTTGGAGACTAGCCTTAACCACATCCTTCAGCTGAGGAAATCTTGGCAGTCGTGCGAGTCGGTGACTGCTTCGACGCAGACGACCCCATCACTGCGCGTTAAGGCTCAGCCGGCCGGTGGGAAACGGGCTGCTTCCAGCCCCGCCCAACCGGAGGCTGAGAAGAAACCCAGAGGTGACGGTCCAGGGGAGACATCGGACCCCGAGAAATGGACCGACGTCGTTAAGAGGAAGGGGAAGAAGAAGAAAGTCCCACCCCAGCAGCCTGGAAGCCAGCCCGGCCCTCAGGACAACAAGAAGGCGCCGAAGAAGAGGTCACGTAGGACGCGGCCAGACGCTCTTCTCATCAAGCCGTCGGAGGGGAAATCCTACGCCGACGTGCTGGGCGAGATTCGCAGCAAAGCGAAGCCCGATGAGAAGGGCGCCGTTATCAAGGCCATGAGGAAGACCCGAGCCGGCGATCTTCTGGTCGAACTCAGGGACGCCTCCGAGAGCAAGTCCGCCTTCAGCGAAGACCTGAAGAACATCTTGGGGGCGAACGCGACTGTCAGCGTTCTCGAGCCCAAGTCGACGCTGGAGGTGAGAGACCTTGACGAGCTGACGACCGAGGCGGAGGTGACTGCAGCTGTCAAATCCGCTATCGGCGAAAACGTCGAGGTGAAGACTTTCATCTCGAAGGTGAATGCTCGAGGCCAGAAGGTGGCGATTCTTACGCTGGGAGCCAGAGCAGCTGCGAAGCTCCTGGAGAAGGGCCACCTGAAGATCTGGTACGTGAGCTGTCGGGTACGCGAGAAGCTCGTGGCCTCCAGATGTTTTAAATGTCTGGGGTTCGGTCACGTCGCTAATCGCTGCTCTGGACCCGATAGAAGCAAGCTCTGCTTCAAGTGCGGCGGCCAGGACCACAGGGCCAGCGCGTGCAACGCAGTGTTGTCCTGTGTCCTGTGTACAGAAGCCGGCTTGAAGGGCGACCAGGTCAAGCATTCCGCTGGGTCTGGTCGTTGCGGGCAGTACAGGCGGGCCATCCAGGAGCTTCGCCAGAACCCACAGAAATGATCAGTGTTCTGCAACTTAATATGCAGAGGAGCAGGACAGCAAACGACTTGCTGTTCCAATTCGCCACGGAGCAGGGTGCTGAGCTACCAGAATTCTCAGTGAGCAGTACCAGAACCGACGCTCTGCGCAGTGGTTCTCGGATCCCTCCGGCACTGCGGCGATTTGGATCTTGGACCTCGGGAAGGTGCCTGTTCTCGATTCCGGATCGGGCAACGGCTTCGTTTGGGTGAGGAGCAGGGGTTTCACTGTCTTCTCCTGTTACCTCACGCCTAACCAACCGATCGCAGACTACCGCCACATGGTCGATTCCATCGATGATGAGATCATGAACACCTCTGGCGGGGTCATAGTCGGTGGCGATTTTAACGCAAAAGCCGTGGAATGGGGTTCCCCGCGGACCGACACTCGAGGTCGTTACGTCCTCGAGTCGGCTGCCAGGTCGGGCCTCTGTATCCTTGACACGGGCGGCATTTCCACCTTTCGCCGTCCGGGGTGAAGAGAGACGATCCCTGACATATCCCTTGCCTCTGAAGGGATTGTCCAGCGGATCTCCGACTGGCGTGTCTGCGAGGAGTATTCCTCTAGAGACCACCAGGGATCCTCTTCAAGGTCCTTCCAGAGGGTGCGCGCTTGCGCGCTGAACCTGCTCCTCTGACTCGACGCTGGAACACCAGTCGTCTGAGCAAAGACACTTTTAAAGAAGTAATTAAAGACCAGAGCATTGTGAATTTCACAGGTGCCGAAGATCTGGCAGCATCGACGATGCGTCTCATCGCGACCGCGTGTGAGCAGTCGATGCCCGGAGTTTCCCGCCGCCACAGGAAGAAGCCGGTTTACTGGTGGACGCCTGAAATCGCTGAACTCCGGAGGAGATGCCTTGTCTCCGACGAGCTGCGCAGCGAGCCAGGAACCGCCCTGATGCAAATGCCAGATCGGCTGAGCACAGAGCGGCCCGCCGAGAGCTCCGCGGTGCTATCAACCGGAGTAAAGTCAGGTGCTGGAAGTAGCTGTGTCAGGATATCGACAACGACCCCTGGGGGATGGGCTACAAACTTGTAACCCAGAAGCTAGGGGCTCGCTCCCCACCTGCGGTCATGGAACCACAAGCCATGGCCGCCGTCGTCGATACACTGTTTCCCAGCCACCCAGTTCGGCCAGTCAGGGAGTTCGGAGAGGTAGGCGCCTTCCCAGTTTTCCGGGAAGAGGAACTCATCGCTGCCGTCCGATCCCTACGACTCAGAAGAGCGCCCGGTCCCGATGGCATTCCGGCGGAGGTGCTCAAGCTCGCTGCGGAGGTGAATCCAAGGCTTCTGCTCGATATGTTCAACGCGTGTCTGGCGGAAGGCGTTTTCTTTTCTTCGTGGAAGGTTGCGCGCCTTGTTCTTATCCCGAAGGCGAAGAGCACACCGGGGACCCCTTCTTCTTTCCGACCCCTGTGTATGCTCGACACGGCCGGGAAAGTGCTTGAGAAGCTCCTGCGCGTCAGGCTGACCGAGGCCATCGTCTCTGCGGGGGACTTGTCCCCGCAGCAGTACGGCTTCAGATCCGGCCGCTCTACCATCGACGCTATTCAGGAGGTAGTTGAGGCAGTGCGGAGGGCGGAGGATCACAACCATTGGTCGCGCCGCCTGGTTCTTCTCGTCACGCTCGACGTGAAGAACGCTTTTAACTCCGCCAGGTGGAGCGATATGCTGTGGGCGCTTGAGCATACGTTCCAAGTTCAGTCGTTATCAGATCGTCGATGCGGACGGACGTGCTCTAGTTTCCTGCTGACCTGCCCGCCCTGTGCCTGTCGAGCCGTGCATATTCGCGTGTCCCTCGATCTTTAGTTTCGGCGATTGCGTTTACAACGTTTACTTTTTATATAGTTATAAATATCTTACTCATTATTAACTATGTCGCAGTGCGGAAAGTGTAATGTGGTGACTAAATCTTCTGAAGCTGCTGTGTGTGTAGAGTGCCAAAAATCGTTCCACCCTCCGTGTACAAGAATAAAAACTGTAGACAATTTCAAGAAATTCTCAGCTATCCGTAAAAGCAGCTGGAAGTGTGACACGTGTAGTGGTGACTCCTCGTCGATCGCCAGCTCTACGAGTGAAGCCGACCTGTCGACCGTCCTCGAGAGCATCCAGGCCCTGCGCGGCGACATACAAGTGGTCAACGAGAACGTCACCAGTGTAAAATCAGACTTGGCAGGTGTGAAATCAACTATTGATGGTATACAAAAATGTATTACCGACCTAACAGCAGAGAATGTCGCGCGCAAGCAAGAGTGTGCTGCGCTCGTAGAGGAAAATAAAATAAGTAAAAAAAAGTTCAATGAGCTAAACTGGGAAGTGCTCGAACTCCAGCAGTACAGTCGTAGGGACAATATTGAGATTCAGGGAGTGCCATATACCAATAATGAAAACGTATATCAGATTCTCAATGAAATAGCAAAGGTTATTAAAGTACAATTTTCAAGAGATGAAATTTCAATTGCTCACCGAATTCCCAATAATAACCAAAATCGTCACCCTGCCATCATAGTAAAATTCATCTCGAGATGGGTGAAGAACCAGTGGATGACCGCTGCCAAGAAGTGCGAACTCCTCACCGCCGCGCAGCTCAGCGATAGCTGGGAGTCCACGAGTATTTACCTCAATGACCACCTCACCGCCGTCAACAAGCAGACCCTCGGCTACGCCCGCCAGCTCGTGAGGGACCGGAAGCTTACCCACGCCTGGACCAGAGACTGTAAAATCTACATCAGGAAAACTGCGGACGGCCCCGTCAAACTTGTCAGGTGCCGGGGAGAAATCGATGAGATGTTAAATGCTTGAACAATCAGTACTGTGGCGCACTTTCGTAAGTCATAAATGGTATAATTCCCATAATATCATCAAATAAACCGTTTATTTTAGTTTTTTAGATATTTCTTGTGAGGTTCTGAGAACTCAAAAATTTATTTATTTATTTATTTTTATTTTTTACTTTGTGTACATGCAATCTTAGTAATTCTATCTATTTTACAATTAACTAGCTCCATTTTCATTCTTGTTGTAGTTAGGCTTAATACATTTTTTCCTTTTAATGTCTTGGCTAGTAAATGATAGCTAATCTGTTTTTGAGTATTGGTACCATAATAAATGTTGTTCTTTTATTTAGCTGTTGCTCAATGAACTACATAGTTCTTAATATCTTTAAATAATAGCCATACATTATGATCTAGTTTTTTAATCTTTCTTGTGAGGTTCTTGATAGCTTCAAAATTTAATTTCTTTATTTTGTGTACATAGTTACAGTAAGTCAATCTATTGTACAATTAATTTGCTTCAATTCCATCCTAGTTGTATTTAGGCTTTAAATCTTTTTTCCCCTTTTAGATAGCCTCACATTTAGTAGATTTTCTATGTCTCGGGCAGTAAATGACAGATATTTTGTTTTCTGTGTATTGGCCCCATAATAAATGTTGTTATTTTATTTAGCTGATGTTCAATGAACTAGATAGTTCTTAATATCTTTGTAAACTATCCTACATTATAATCTAATAATTAATGTAAAGATTAACATTATTTGTTAATCGGAATTATTTGTTTTCTCTTTTAATTATTTTCTTAAAAGTTTGAAGTAGGGCTCTATTCTCTTATATTCAATATAGTCATTCATACCTCATCAATTCTGTAGTAAAACAGTTTTAATGTTATTTTGTGTATAATTTCTATGTTGTTTTCCAATTGTAGGATGTGAATAAATGAAATATTCATAAATGTTTAGTATTTCTCTAAATATTCATTTCTTTACGTTCTATACAATAATAGTATAAGTAAAAAAGAATTATTCAATGAAAATGAAAAAGAATAATAATGGAATCATATTAATGTTTCTTTGGTTCAAGTATTAAATTATCAAACTTCATAAAAAAAGAATTTTTGTTAATAACTGTTCTGACTTGCATCTCAGTATGAACATTGATTGTCCTATTCACCTACTTAGGTATATCAGATTACACCGTTTTAAATTTTATATATTTACAAATAATCCTATTGTTATTTTAAATTGTGTGTAAAAGGCATTTTTTAATGTAAATTTTAACTTTTAAAGTTGAAAGTAAACTTGTTTACAACTCTTGGGAACATTCCATCACAATTGGGTATCTTACTGATCATTATTCACTGATAATAAGACGCGGTCTACTGTTCAAACCTAATACCTTACAATAACACATTTTACGGCTCGACGGGAAAACGGGACGATAACTGGGCATGAACGGAACTGATAACTTACAGCTAGGCTACCGACATGTTAACTGTGAAGAAATAGAACCCCACAACAAATTTGCTTCGTTTTTCAATAGTTCTGTTTGTAAACATCTTAGTATTTTTCACATGAATATACGTAGTTATTCAAGAAACTTTGATAGTTTATTGATTTTACTTGAAACAGTAAATATAAAGTTCGACCTTATTATTTTGAGTGAAGCTTGGTTAGATGAAGGGGTAATTTTAAGTAATATAGATGGCTATGATACTTACTATACAACTCATTGTTGGAACAGAAACGACGGAATGGTTTTTTATGTAAAATGTAATATTAATGTAATTGTTAAGGAAGTAAATATTGGAGAAGCGACTGGACTGAGACTGGACTTTGACTTGAATGATAAACATTACAGTGTACTAGGCATTTACAGAAGTCCATCAATGACATGTGATACTTTCTTATTTGACTTAACTGATTACTATAAAACCTACTCCAAAAGTACTACTTATATTTTAGTTGGTGACATTAATATTGACATTAGCCCCAATATAAACTCTCAAGTAAAAGATGTATACTTAAATATTTTAGCTAGCGTTGGATTAATCCCTTATATTGACAAACCTACTAGAGTTACCGATCACTCAAGCACTTGCATTGACCACATTTTTACTAACCACTCTGACCATTCCGCCATCACTTCAATAGTATTTCAAACAACTGTTACTGACCACTACGCTACTGCAATGAGGATTGACTATGGGGGGCCCGGCACTGAGTGTGATAAAGGTGAAACCCGGTACTACTTAGACAAAGTTGTGTTAAGCACATTAATTGAAGCTCAGTCTTGGGATCATATTATTGCGATTGACGATGTAAACGAGGGTTGCCAAGAATTTTTAAAAACTATTGATCAGTTAAAATCAATGTCTACTAAATGCAAGATAAAATCTACTCGGCACAAAAAATTAAAACCATGGATTACAGTAGATTTAATCAAAGCTATAAGAAAACGTGACAAATTAAGCAAGAAAGTTAAAAAAGAACCGTTTAATGATGAGTTAAAAATTTATTTTCAAAATTTCCGTAATAGTTTGTTTAATGAAATTAAGCGCACAAAAAATTTATATTATAAAAATAAAATACTTGAATCATCAGGTAATCCTAAAGATTTTTGGAAAATTATAAATGAAATCAATGGTGCGGGGTCAAAGATGAAAAAATTTCCAATTGAAAGCTTTTCTAAGGCACAACAAATTTCAGATGACTTAGTGAAGTCGGTCGCAAACAACTTCAATAATTACTTTTCTCAAGTTGGTGCAAACCTAGCGAAGAACCTGCCACCCACTGCCGGTCCGCTAGTAGTGGAGGACACGGACTACCGAGTGGCAAGTGAGTTTCGCCTTCAACCGGTCTCCGCCAGTCAGGTGGAGGAGTGTGTGCGTGAGCTGCGGGGTGGTTCAGCACCTGGATTGGATGGATTCTCAGCAGACATTTTAAAAACTAATATAAAACTTTTGATCAAACCACTTTTACATATTCTGAATTTAAGTATTTGTTCTGGCAAATTTCCTGATTTATTTAAAGAAGCTAAAGTAATTCCTCTGTACAAATCTCTAAGTAAAGCCGAAGTCAGCAATTATAGACCAATTTCTCTTTTAAGTGTTTTTTCCAAAATTCTTGAAAAATGCGTTAAGAAACAATTACAGTCTTACTTAGAATTGGAAAGTATTTTTTCCGAATCACAATTTGGCTTTCGGAAGAATAAGAACTGCTCAGATGCTCTCTTTGAAGTTCAAAAATCTATAATTGACTCAATTAATGACGACCAAAAAGTTTTGATGATATTCATTGATTTAGCTAAAGCCTTTGATTCAATTGATAGAAAAATTCTTTTTAGTAAAATGGAGTGTGTAGGAGTAAGAGGCAGGGCGTTAGAATGGTTTCAGAGTTACCTGTCGGGCAGAGCCCAACGAGTATCCATTTGCGAAGTAATTAGTGACTCAACAAACGTCGATTATGGAGTTGTACAGGGCAGTACCCTGGGACCATTACTATTTTTAATCTATATAAATAATCTTGATAAATTAAATCTTAAGGGAAAGCTATTTTTGTTTGCTGACGATACAGCGGTAGTAGTCAAGGGTGATAGTTGGGAGAAAGTTTTCAAATATGCTTCATACGACTTAAAACTGCTTCAAGAATGGTTTAATCAAAATGTACTCACAATGAATATTGGGAAAACTAAATATCTTCCAGTTTATTTACGTCCATCAGGTGAGCCCCCCGCGGACCTTGCGCTCAGGCTGCACGTGTGCGGGGGCGGCGCCGGCGCCAGCACTGCGTGTCCTTGTCACACTATCGAACGAGTTGATCATTACAAATATTTGGGTGTTACTTTCGATTCTAATTTAAGATGGGAAAAACACATAATCACAGTAAAAAATAAATTACGTAGAATGATATTTGTATCACATCAGTTAAATGATATTTTAAATGTTAACGAATTTAAATTAGTATACTATTCATATGTAGAGGCCCATCTACAATATGGTATTATTGTTTGGGGGGGAACTTTTAAATCTTTACTTGATCCTTTGCTCATTATTCAAAAACAAATACTAAAATCTGGTACAGGAAAGAATAGAAGATATAGTTCAGACGCTTTATTCCAAGAACTTGGGGTACTTTCAGTAAGGCAAATTTTTATCAAATCACTTCTTATATATTTTAAAAAATTTGAATTCAATATCATTTCTCCTGTTTTACATTCGTATCCTACTCGCTACAGTCAGAATGTAGGAGTTCAAGTTCCCGTTATTGTAAAATCATTTAACCGAACAAATCCATTTTATTTAGCAAACGTTATCTGCAGGAATTTGCCTGGCGAGATAAGGGACATGAGGTGTTCGGTTGCCGTGTTCAAGCGGCGTGTGACTGCCTGGCTGTTGGAGACCGGCCCCGGCTTTGCTGAGGCCCTCCTGTCATCCATCTACACCACACGTTGACTGACGTTGACACTGACACTTTGCTGACGATTTACCAATTATTCCCATTTAACGCCAAATTGTGTGGTCTACCCTAATTTTTTTATTACCTAATTTATGAAATGTTGATATTACTTACTTACTTTTTTAAGTTTTAACTAATATAGAAATATTTACATTTTTACAACTGAGAACAATCTTGAATAACTGCGGTCTAAAACTAAAGAATGCCTTAACCTAATATTTTAAGTCTTATCTCAGTGTTTAATTCTAATAAATTAAGACAGGTAGTTGTTTATTTATTTTATTTTTGACAGCACGTCAATTTCTTGCTTTAACGACTCGGCATCGCGCACAAGCCTTTAGGCCCATGCGATGCCTAATTTCCATTGTTTTTCATTTTTGTAATTTACTGAATTTGTTGTGGAAATAAATTATTCTGATTCTGATTCTGATTCTGATTCCTACCTCCTGCGTATGATAGAAGCGTATTTGTCAGACCGCGTTCTGTTGTACGACACGACCGAAGGTCAGCGGCGCATTCCCATCACTTCCGGGGCTGCGCAGGGGTCCATTCTCGGACCAGATCTCTGGAACGTGTCCTACGACAGCTTGCTGAGGCTAGACATGCCCGATGAGACCCTCCTCGTTGGCTATGCTGACGACGTCGCTGCCTTGATCGCTGCGAGGAACGTCGAGCAGGCAAAACTGAGGCTCAGCGTTGTAATGGCCAAGGTCAACGGGTGGATGCGAGATCACGGCTTGTCCCTGGCTATCAGTAAGACGGAGATCGTCGTCTTCACCAAAAAGAGGATAAACACCGTGTTCCCGGTGCAGATAGGTGACGTCACACTCGAGACTAAGCCTGCTGCAAAGTACCTGGGAGTCATGGTCGACAGCAGACTGTCTTTCGGCGAGCAGATCCAGCGCGCTGCCGACAAAGCCGCTAAGGGTGTCGCTGCCCTTGGTAGGCTTATGCCCAATGTCGGCGCGCCTCGTTCCTGCAAGCGCCGTCTGCTCATGACTGCCGTCCAGTCAGTCTTGCTGTACGGGGCGGAGGTATGGGCTCACGCACTCGAGAAGCGAGTCTTCCGAGACCGGCTTGCCCGAGTCCAGCGTCGAGGAGCTCTGCGGGTCGCTTCGGCCTACCGCACAGTCTCCAAGCCTGATGTGATGGTGATCGCCGGAGTCATCCCCGTCCTCTTCCTCGCGAGGGAGAGGTAGGCGATTTACCGGAGGAGGCCTGAAATGGGCCGGGAAACAGCTGCCAGGGAAGAGCGCGATCGCAGCTTCGACTCCTGGCAGCGTGACTGGGAAGCCGAGCCGAGGGGACGTTGGACCTTCCAGTTCATACCTTCCGTCCGACCATGGCTGGAGCGGCAGCACGGCGAGGTCGATTACTACGTGACCCAGTTTCTTTCTGGACACGGGTACTTCCGAGCCTATCTGCACCGGATGGGCAAAGTCGCCAGCCCGGACTGTCTGTATTGCCCCGGCATCCCAGATACGTCCGAGCACACCTTCTTTCAGTGCGACCGTTGGCACGTCCGCCGAGCCTCACTTTCATCTGAGATCGGCGTGATCGTCAGCCCAAACAACATCGTCGGAGCTATGCTCCAGGGAGAGGGCAACTGGAACTGTGTCCAGCACTACGTCCAGGCCATTCTTCGGGCGAAAAAGGTCGACCTCGATCGGCCTTAATCCACAGCATTTCCCCACGGAGGTTGCCCTAGCGGCGTAATATCAAAGGCCTAGCCCGAAGTTATGTGTGAAACAGTTCCAGGCTAGTGTCCTCGGTGCCGAGGGAGGTGGTTTAGTCGGTAGTTCACGGGACATCGAGCTCGTGGGAGTCCGACACTACTGAGGAGACAACGAGCCCCTCAGTGTGCGTAAACGCATTCCACCTCCTACCCAAAAAAAAAAACTACTATCAACATCATCATCATTATCATCATCGTCAAAAATTATCTTGTAATCACTGATGATAATCGAACATTTTAATGATTTTTTTGTTTACCAGCATGATTTTATTACATGCATCCTGAATTCAATAAAATCTGAACTCAACACTCCTCATTTCATGTACTATCAGTTCTGATCAGACAATGAGGCCCTGAAATCAGGCTATTACTGAACCAAAGTGCCTGACTTCGGAACTGTTCAGTTCTGTTCAGACACTGAGGCTCTGAATTCTGTCCTGAATCAGACTCATTCAGATGCAAAACTCCTGACTTCAGACCTGATCAGACACTGAGGCTCTGAATTCTGTCCTGAATCAGACTCATTCAGATGCAAAACTCCTGACTTCAGACCTGATCAGACACTGAGGCTCTGAATTCAAACCTGAATCAGGTTGATTCAGTTAGCCCTTGTTAAGCAAATTTTTAAGAAGGATGACCCTCATCTACCTCAGAACTACCGTCCTATCTCGCTCCTACCAACTATTTCAAAAATTTTGGAAAAAGTAGTTTGTAATAGAATCTTAGATTTTTTAAGTGAACACAATTTTATATTTTCAAAACAATTTGCATTCCAGCGTGGCAAATCTACTAAGCTAGCTCTCAATGACTTTACAAACAAATGCATCGACGCCTTGGAGGGGGGAGAAACTGCCATTGGCTGTTTCGTTGACCTCTCCAAGGCGTTCGATTGTGTTAACCACTCAGTGTTTTAGAGGAAAAACGTTTTGAAATTGGAATTCAGGGCACAGTCTTAAACTGGCTCAAATACTATCCCTCCCATAGGCGTCAAATCACTTTTATTGATCACAAGGACAAATCTGGTAGGAAACAAAAATATTTTTCAAATCTTGGTTTCTGTACAGTAGGAGTGCCCCAGGGCTCGACCCTAGGGCCAATTCTTTTCTTAATTTATATAAATAGCATCTCCAATTTTCTTTCTGAAAGTAATCTCACAATTTTTGCTGATGGCACCACTCTTTTTACAAGAAACAAAAACTTGGAGATTTAGAACTCGACACTTTTGTAAAACTCAATAGCCTGTCCCATTTTTTTTTCTGAAATCAATCTTAGAATCAATCCAGACAAGACTCAGTTTTTGCATTTTTCAACACTTCAAACAACCGCACAGTCGGTGAGAGCTAACATTCTTCCCCCATCTGCTTTTCTTGATAACAAAGAAATTTTGGAATCAAACTCAGTAGACTACTTGGGAGTGAGGTTGGACGGTGGTCTGAGGTGGAATGAGCATGTAGACAAACTTTCTGAAATCCTGTCAAAAAATCTTTTTGTACTTAGAAACGTTGCTGGGCTAGGTAATAACAAACTTTCCAAAATAGTATACCATAGTTTAATTGAAAGTCATATCAGATACTCAATAGTGCTTTGGGGCAACTCAAGCAAACAAATTCTCCAACGTATTTTTATTATACATAAACGTGCTATTAGAAGTATTATTGGTCTTAAACCAACTGAATCTTGTTTTGAATATTTTAGAAATTTAGAAATATTAACTATCCCATCGCTTTTTTCTTTGATGCTGTATTATATGTTAAGGAAAATAATCTTGTTACACCTCACAATCATGGGTACAATACTAGAAAAAGGGACCTTAATCCATCTATCCAACATAATCTGAAACTTTTTGAACAGAAGCCAGCATACGTAGGACTAAAGCTTTTTGCGACTCTGCCTGTAGAATTAAGAAAATTTCCTTGTGTTAAGAAATTTAAGTTAAATCTACATAAATATCTCATTCATCAATGTTATTATGATTTACCACTTCCCTCCTAACCTGGCCTAGCTAACCTAACCAACCCTCCTTCTTATGACCTGGTTCTGGCGAACAGGAAGATGAAAGACTTAGTATAGTGACATGACGGGTCTCATGCCACGACGTGGTCTACGGGACAACCGGAAGAAGTAAGAAGTAAGTAAGTAAGATTCAGAAACAAATTCCTGACTTCATGACTGATCAGGTCTAATACATCCAGATTAATCCTGACCGAAACTGAATCAGATCTGATCAGGTCTGAACTGTCATTTTCATGTGGGTATGTCGCCGTTCAAAACTATTATATGAATAAAATCAATTAATTACATACACTAGTAACTCAAATACAGTATGCGAATATGGCAGTACGGAAGCGATCACAGAAATAAAAAATAGAGCAGCGATCCGAGCGATACCTAGCGGCAATAAACTAGATTGGCGCCACGGCGCCGCGCCGCCTGGATGTGAAGGAGCGAAATACATAACATGACGATAATGAAAATTTAGCCAAATAAAATGGCTTGGATTATATCTGACGGAAAATATTACAAAGTTTAATGGAACTTGGTGAGGAACCATTGATGAGGTTTATGGTTTTGATGGAGAAGAGATGGAAGTCAATAGTAGTTTCTTGAAGGAATGAAGAGCCGACTTCTTTAAATATACACAGAGAAAAATAAATTGTTGAAATTACCAAAAAAATTTCTAAGCCAAACAATATAATTGGTTGCTATATGGATAACCAATCATATTGTTTGATTTAACCTTTATAAATTGTTAAAAATTATTGGTTTTTGCTAATATTAATATTGGTTGAAATCACAATGAAAATTGCAACTTTAAATAACTTTAACATTGGTAATTTCAAATAATCGGACCCCTGTATTGTTTGAAATAACCAATTTAATTACCAATTGAAATAGTTAAAAAATTGTTTATATCAAACTATAACACATGTTTCTAACAACCATGTGGAATTGTTAATCATGTAAAAAATATCTTCCGCACCGGGTCTCGAACCCAGGTCTCATAAATGAGAGATAGTTGTTTTACCGTCCGAGCTATCCGACCACTGAACTTTGTGGTGTTTAACGCCATTATTGGCCCTAACCTTGATTAAATATTATACAATAATTTGTTATTTAAATTATTTTTATGTGAGAAAAATAAATTTCCGATATTATAAATATAGTGCTATAATTGTTTTGGTTGTTATGAACAGTTACAACACATTGTTAGAAATTAATAATTTTATTGTTTAAAACTACCTTTACTATTATATCAATTGTTTGAAACAACTATTGCATATTAATATTAAATTTAACCATTAATTACTTAAAACTAATATTTGGAAATTGTAATTTAAACCAATTTAATTTAACTAGAATGAAGTGTAAAATCAAACAACACAAAAAAAATATTATTTGGTTAGAGTAACTATTTAATTGTTTGGTACAAACAATAAAAAATTTAACTAGACATGATTGGTTATTTCAAACAATACATTTTTCTCTGTGAATCAAACCTCCAAAACTGAACTATCGGGAGGACCTAGGCGACACATGCGGCAACGCAAACACTCTGTACAGTGAGTAAAAAAAGTCCCGGAACGGCTTAATATTTTTTGAAGCAAATTGGTTTGAGAAATCAAACTTTGCACGGTCTCTCCTATGTAAAAAACTACTTTCTGAGGTGTTTACTGACTCTTGGCCCCCATTGGGAGATGGCCCACAAGGAGTCGGTACAAAATCTTAAATGTAACCACAGGTCGATATGCGCATCATTTTAAAGGGCTATTCAAGTATAGTTCAATGCCGCAAACCGCACTTCAAAAGGTCCATTCGTTATAAAATGGCGGCTGATAAAAGATCTAATAGAATTAAAAAGTATTCGGCTAAATATCGTGTAAAAAATTGTTCACAGTCTATGTCTGGAAAACCAAAACTCCGGAATTGAATGTCAGACCTAAAAGCCTATCAGGGTGCCGAAGAAGATGTTAGCTCCAATGGGGGACGGCCCACGAGGAATCGGTACAAAATCTTAAATGTAAGCTTGGGTCCATATGAACATCATTTTAAAGGTCTAATCAAATAAAATTCAACGCCGCAAACCGCAATTCAAAAGGATTATTGGTTGAAAAATAGCGGGTGATTTAAGATTTCAACAAAATTACATAGGCTTAGGTTTGATACGCAATTTGATTTATTAAACTTTTATTCCACCCCCCCCCAAACAAACCTAAGCCTATGAACTTTTGTTGAAAACTTCTATGTAAATAATGTAATAATCAGCTTGCGTGAAACGCATCGATCAGTGCCTATACCATAGAAGCAGCACTTGTTTTTATTTTGATTTTCCTTTTTGTGATTTCCCCATATACCTAATCGTTTTTAATTTGTTGCAGTACTGTGATTTATTGCATGGTAATTCCCTACAAATTATGAAATATTGTTTCATAGTTTCACTTCATCATGATGTGTAAAAAATCTTTTCTGTTTTAATGACAATTGTTTATTACATCATCTAAATACGAAATAAATTTCCGAAGATGGTAGTTAGTTGACTACCTAAAACCATCCTTGCAGGAGCAGTTTGGCCCAGAGTTTTAAAATAAAACAAACATTTACTACAGGACTTACTAAATTAACTTTGTAAGTTACCCTATAAATAACATTATAAACATGGTTTTAGGGATTTTCCTTAGACCATTGAAACGAAGAGACTACCCTGGCCTGGATTATCTAAATGTCGCAATTTGAATTAGGTAACCACTCGTTATTTTTGATTCTTCACCTCACAGTGTACTTTCCTTTGTTTTAAATTCATTGTTGGTGATGGTGATTTTATATTCTGATTAGGATTTTTGCGGACATTTGCATCACAGATTAGTAAAAAACAAGTTTCACGACGTTTCGGGATCTGGAATCTGATCCCGTCTTCAGGTGGAAGAAAACCTAGAACATGACAAGATTAGTAACACATAGCCAGGAAAACCTAGACAAAAACACAGCTAAAACAGAGAACTGTAAAAGCAGTCACGAAAACAATAAGCTGAAAAGAAAAACAATAACACAAAATAACACAGGAATCACAAGTATCAAGAATCACCAGACAGGAGAGAGCACGTCCACACCCAATCAGAGCTGAGCTGAGACTGGTGGGAGGAAAGCAAATGGCGGCGGCAACGGAAATGGTTGGCTGTGGCCGCCGCCATTTCCGTCGCCGCCGCCATTTGCTTTCCTCCCACCAGACTCAGCTCAGCTCTGATTGGGTGTGGACGTGCTCTCTCCTGTCTGGTGATTCTTGATACTTGTGATTCCTGTGTTATTTTGTGTTATTCATTTTCTATATTCTATATTCATTTTCTGTTTCCTCCGGTTTGAATTCTATAATAAAGTCATGAATCAAAGCAATTATTATTGTAACAACAAAATGTTGTTTCAAGGCTGATTAATTCTAACCCACATTTAAAATCTCCCTTGAATCTTGTAGTTTGTTTATTTCTGAACATAAATACTCGGTATTACTAGAGTACTAGAGTTGCTGTTGCGGCTGCGTCAATAATCCTTTCGTTTTGGCTCATTGAGAAAAGAATTTTGAAAGTCCTAACAGTCTTTGCATGTTTTCCTAGAAGATATGCGACTGAAGTCTGAGCTTTTAGGCAGATATCCACGAATAGACTTTTCGTCCACTCTTAGTGCTTGGTAAGTTGAGTTGAGATCTGAGATAACTTTATTTTTGTATTGCGACAAGTTACAATGGACTATACGTACACATTACGTACACTTTACATTAATTTTAGATCGAAATCAGCTCTATATACCTATTTAGCTCGAGTAATTTTAGAACTACTAATTAAAATGGTAATTTATAAAATAAAGTTTTACTTTTGGTACGGCTGGGATGTGTCGAAATTGATCTATTAGCCGTTTATTATCATAGAGGTGCTGAAAGCATGGCAAATAAAGTTGCCAAATTTGCATAAAAAGTAAAATAAAATATATGAGTCGATGATACAATTTTAAAATAAGTTACTACTGTACTTTACATGCTCGTATTATTTGAATACAGAAAATAAAAGAATGCATATTTTTGTAGAAAAACTATAATATTTTACTCTTATATCACTACTCATAAATAAAACGAACCCGATTATTGTAACAGGCACAATGATGTACAACTTGTTTTTGGATTGTATTACCTGTCTGCAGTATCCGTGTGTTTACAATTATAATTTTCAGCACATGAATAAAAAATTAACTATTTTTTATATAAGGAAATAAGTTTTTTGGTTAGAAGAGGGGTACGTGTAGTGAAATGTGATTTAATGTGCATGAATAAAATATATGTTATGAGCTTTCGCCAAAGATCCCATTTATCTTACAATTTTTTCCGTTGTACTGATCATGTGAAAACTAAGATAATGGAAACCTCCCAGTGTTACACGAAATAAAATGTTATTTTAGAAACTAAAATTAATTAGTTTTTCATTCATTACCATAAATACCATAATACCACATGAAAACAAATCGTGTATGGCCAACTCATTAATTTAGCTTACAAATCTAAAACACGTAGATGGAGCAACTATATACGCCAGAATCAGTAGGGAATTCATATTGGGGGATTACGACAAACGCGCGGACCCGGTCCTTCCAATAGTTGATGGGCCATTATTGTTGTTAATGATGATCATTTTCCATCGATCTTAAGATTTACAAACATGGCCAGGTTTCAGTCTTGACCTCTCTGAATCAGTACAAACGCAGTATTTTGATCCTTAATAATATAACTACTCATAAAGGTATCTATTAAAATAAATTCATGGTACGGATCTACATAAACCTTAATATATTTTAAATTTCATTATGAATCAGACTCTGAATCAAAATTTGCAAAAAGATAGGTTTGTGACCGTGATTTCCCTAAATTGCTTAATTTCTTTACGATGCCCAGAATAGTTCAGCTGCTGGGGTTAAGACCCAGGGGTCGGCTCAAAACTTCGAACTTTACTGGGAGAAACACGGTAACACGATTTATTGAGTTTTCAGGAGAAGGCTCAGATAAGGTACGCACTAGACACTTGGTCTTACATAAGCCTTATATCATCATAGCCAACTCCTACGGTCCTGACTCGATCCTAACAATAAATAACGTTTCGAGTAAATTCGAGCAACGGGCCTGAGGGTCAGAGTAGCGCCTCTGGGTCTCTAAGGCCTTACACGGACGCAACTTAGTTGTAACACGACTTAATAACCGATTCGAGCAAATTCGAGTTACGGGCCTGAGGGTCAGAGTAGCGCCTCTGGGTCTCTAAGGCCTCACACGGATGTAATTTAGTCGCAACACGACTTAAATACCATTTCGAGCAACGGGCCTGAGGGTCAGAGTAGCGCCTCTGGGTCTCTAAGGCCTAACTAGGACGCAAAGTGACCAGCGAACGCTCTACCACCGTTTCGAGTACTTTCGAGTAACGGGCCTGAGGGTCAGAGTAGCGACTCTGGGTCTCAAAGGCCTAACTAGGACGCAAAGTGACCAGCGAACGCTCTACCACCGTTTCGAGTACTTTCGAGTACCGGGTCTGAGGGTCAGAGTAGCGACTCTGGGTCTCAAAGGCCTAACTAGGTCGCAACGTGACCAAAGAACGCTGTAACACCGCTTCGAGTACTTTCGAGTGACGGGCCTGAGGGTCAGAGTAGCGACTCTGGGTCTCGAAGGCCTTACTAGGTCGCAACGTGACCAAAGAACGCTCTAACACCGCTTCGAGTACTTTAGAGTAACGGGCCTGAGGGTCAGAGTAGCGCCTCTGGGTCTCAAAGGCCTAACTAGGTCGCAACGTGACCAAAGAACGCTCAAACACCGTTTCGAGTACTTTCGAGTACCGGGCCTGAGGGTCAGAGTAGCGCCTCTGGGTCTCAAAGGCCTAACTAGGTCGCAACGTGACCAAAGAACGCTCAAACACCGTTTCGAGTTCTTTCGAGTACCGGGCCTGAGGGTCAGAGTAGCGCCTCTGGGTCTCAAAGGCCTAACTAGGTCGCAACGTGACCAAAGAACGCTCTAACACCGTTTCGAGTACTTTCGAGTACCGGGCCTGAGGGTCAGAGTAGCGACTCTGGGTCTCTAAGGCCTAACTAGGACGCAAAGTGACCAGTGAACGCTCTACCACCGTTTCGAGTACTTTCGAGTACCGGGTCTGAGGGTCAGAGTAGCGACTCTGGGTCTCAAAGGCCTAACTATACCGACGTTGGTGCTAGAGTATGCCTCTGTTCCCCAAACCTCACTACTAACACTATTCAGCCAATGACCAAACTCAACGCGGGTGTCAGAGTATATGTCCTCTGGTTCCCAATTTAACACTACTATTCGAATTCGTTAAACGCAAATTTTACTCTTGGCCAAAACGTGGGTGTCAGAGTATATGTCCTCTGGTTCCCAATTTACCACTACTATTCGAATTCGTTAAACGCAAAATATTACTCTATTAGTATCAAATCAATTTTATAAGAGTGGCAAACGTAGATTCTGACTAATTCACAGGTGGTCACTTACTTCTGGAGGTCTTTCCTGGGCGGTGGTTGGAGCGCAACTGACTGTCCGACTCGGTCGGTCGACCTCTGTTCCGCCTTCCCCCACCACTGCTCTGGGCCCGACACTAGCGCTCGCCGCCGTAGAGGCGGGCAAGAGAAGTTGATTGGTTGGTTACCTGTCTCGACGAGTCGACTAGGCGGCTGGTGGGGCAGGCCCGGCGATGACTCACCGCTTTCACTTTCAAACAAAAGTCGTGTCTCGAATCTACTTTGCCAAATAAACTGAAACTCCTTATTATTTCCAAACCAAACATTTATTCAATTTTTTAAATGTGAAAAATAAATGGGGGTCATTTTTTTGACCGTTACACACTCCTCGTGCTTTAAAAGAAAAAAAACAACAAAAAAAGAAAGCCGCTGACTTGCGGTTCCTTTCAAAAACTTCTTTTTGCCTTTCCTGGGCAAACCCAACAAAATTTTAATTTCCTTCCACTCGAAGGCCTAAAAAAAAAATTCTTCAAACGAGACGTTCTTCTTCCCATCCACACTTTTCGGCTTCTTGCCGCTAAAACTAAAACTGCTGGGCGAATCTTTCGCTTTTTCTTCAGCAAAACTCTCGACCCGAGAGCGAAATCAAAAGTAGAAACTCTTGTTTCTGTAACGAAAAATAAAAAGGAACTTCCTTCTAAAACAAAAATTTAAAAGGGGTCATCCCGTCGCCTTACTCAACCGTATGGTTGGAACACTGGCAAGCCCAGTTTCTTGACGTTCACCCTTTTCTTGGTGCCGTCATTCAGGGTCACCCACATGGTCCTCCTCTTCATTTTCGGTCTCTGTCTTCTGTTCGGAGATTCATTCTTCGTGGCTGGAGGATAGCTCCACCTATGCCTTGCGTCTTCGGTTTGTGCTTCCTCGAGGAAGTTTATCACCCTTCTGATGATCGGTGGGTTCTGGCTTTCGGCTGAGCCCGTAGACTCATTTACTGCAGATGATCTATCATCTGCCGAATCTTTTGGTCGATTTGGGCTTTCCTCGGCCGTTGCGTCCAGGATTTCTTGGAGGAGATTGGCCTCCGCGTTTATCGAAAGGGCCGGGGACTGGGGTCGATCCGTGTCCATCGGGGTACTTTGCTCCCCAGTACAGTCCGTGCTGTCGATCATTTCGAAATCATCCTCTCCGAATATGTCCGGGACCTCGCCGAAAGGATCGGTGGAGGTGGATCCGGCAGGCTCGACAATCATTGATGAGGCCTCCTCGGCCGTGGTGTCGACAAATAACTCTTCGACCCGTGGGAAGGCTGGAGACGACGGATCTTCTAGAACTTCCCATGGCTCCTCAGCTAGGTACATTGCCTGGAGTACGGAAGTCATTTCTCTCATCTTCGAATCTACTGTTCCATGAAGTTCCTCTTCAGAGTATGTTTGCGGCGGTCCAGGGAACAGGGCGTGGTCATGCACGGCACTGAGGACGTGTCCTAAAGGCTCGGCTTTTCCTCGCCGCAATACCCAGGATACGAACCTTCTCAGTTCAACGCTTTGTGGGGGCTTAATCTCGGTTGGGTTTAGTTTTCGGGCGATGCAACCTGCGTAGAAACAAACTAGAAACCTACAGTCGAAGGCATTAGTCTGGAGTTTCAGCCCGCTGGGGTTGCCCTTCAGTGTCCAGTCCTTTCGATATATGGGTGAACCAATCCGGTTCGCCTCCCATTCTATGTAGCTCAAACAATCCTTGAGTCTAGCCGGATATTCTCGTCCCAGGGAGTCATAGCTCCTCACCAGCTTCTCCTTGAGGAAGGCAGCGATAAGGTACCAGTGGTCTTCTCCTGGACTGAGGGAGTCGTGCACAGGAAAGAGAAGGACGTCATGGTCGGTGATCTTCACCTTTTTGGTCCACCTCTCTACTCGCTGGAAACCTCCTGCATCTATGGCTGTGAAGAAGACTGTCGGGAAGCTGTACACCTTAAGCACGTTGGCCTCATCTTCACTCCTCCTCCTGAGGATCATCAAAAAGTCGTCGATAATTTCATCGTTGCAGAGGCTGCTCGGGGTTATATTGTAGACTTTCCTCTTGAGGGTCGAAAGGTCAATCTGGTATCCCTCCATCTCACTACTACTATTACTCTTCTAGGCAAAGCGTAATTCTGCAAGCAAGCATGCAACTACATAAGCAAACTAAATTACATAAAAGCAAAAGCTAAGCACATACAAGCATAAGCTATTTACATAAGCATGGCAGTAATATGCAGGTAAGCGAAATAATCAATTTCAATCCGACTAAATGTTTGTAATGATTTAATTGCAATTTTTTTAACGTAACTACTTTTGAAACTCAACCATGAGTCTATCACGTTTGCCGCCCTTATTCTATCTTAAGACTCGGTTTAAGACCTAGGGACAAATGGTTTCAAGTCTTTTGCATGGACATTTCCACCTGGTTGACCCCTATCACCTACAATAGAGTACACGTTCGCGCCCAACATGCCAACTATCCGGTATGGGCCATCAAATTTCGGAGCTAGCTTTGCCGCAAAGTGGTCCTTAGCTGAAGAGAGATGATATTGTCGTTTCAAAACTACGTCACCCACTTTGAATTTGGCCTCTCTTCTCCGGAGATTGTAGTACTTCGCTTGCTTCTCATACGCCTTCTTTAGGTTCTCTCGGCAAATTTCAAAGATCTTACGCCGTCTAGCCATGTTCTTCTCGTGGACAGCCGTGGTGTTAAGATCTTGGGGATCATCGGTCTCAACTGTAACTGTTCCATGCAGGGCTCCCGGAACTCTAAGTTCTCTCCCAAAATTTATAAGGGCGGGCGTGAATCCGGTTGATTCGTGGACGGCGGTGTTAAGACTGTATCGGAAATCGGAGAGGTATACGTCCCAGTCTCTCTGATCCCTACTGACATATTGCCTGACCATCGTCTTAAGCACTCGATTCGCTCGCTCAACGGGGTTTGCTTGAGGGCTATAAGGCGGTGTGAAGACCTGCTTTATCTCGTAATCCTGTAGCAACTTGCCCCACAGCTTTCCTTTGAATTGGGTGCCATTGTCTGTGATAACTACATCAGGAGACCCGTAGCGTAACAAGACCAGCTCTTTGAACCGATCAATCACCAACTTGGCATTTGCCGCCTTCAATGGGGCCAACTCAACCCATTTAGTAAACACGTCCTGTATGACGAAAATAAAACGGTTCCCTCTTCTCGATCTAGGAAGTGGCCCAATAAGGTCAGCAGAAACGGTGGACCATGGTCCCTTCAAATTTCGAAAATACATTTTTCCGACCGGTTTCTGTTGTACGACTTTATGAGTTTGGCAAACCGGACAACTATTCACATATTTCTTGACATCATGGACAAGTCCAGGCCAGTGGTATCTTTCCTTGATTCGTGCTATTGTTTTCCTAATACCAAAATGACCGGCAGTAGTATTGTCATGTTTCTCTTGCAAAACTCTAGATCTCAGATCTGGAGGAACACACATTTTCCAATTGACAGCGGGATCTGCACATTTCCTTCGACCACTCAATTTCTTGAGTAGTTTACCGTCTTCAATTCGGTAGTTCGAAAATTTCTATGGCCTTCGTGCCACTCGGTCGTACATTCTTTGATACCAATCTTGACTTACATCCTCGTTTTGATCTCCAGTCTCTGTTTCATGGCCTGTAACCTCCTCGGAACAGCAAGCGTATCCATCTTCATTTGCATCCCCAGTGTTCTCGAAGCAGGACTGTTCCACGGGATGACGAGAGAGCGCGTCAGCGACTTTATTTAGGGTCCCTTTCCTATATTTAACCTCAAATTGGTGTTGCTGGAGCTCTAGGATCCATCGCCCGAGGCGTCCTGAGGGGTTTCCTAACGTCATCAACCATTTGAGCGCTTGGTGATCAGTGATCACTACGAACCTGTAACCTTCCAAATATGGCCTGAACGTCCGCACGGCCCATACTACGCCCAAGCATTCCTTTTCTGTGACTGTGAATCGTTTCTCCCCGTCAGACAGCAGTCTACTGGCGTATGAAATCACCGTTTCCTTACCATCAATGTTTTGCGTGAGATCGGCTCCTAAGCCTTCGTTCGAGGCATCAACCTGCACCGTGAAAGGTTTCTCAAAGTCAGGACACGACAAGGCAGGGGTTTCTGTAAGCCTCTCTTTCAGGGTTGTGAAGGCTTTCTCCTGCGCCTCACCCCAGTCCCAACGTGAGTTTTTCCGTAGCAATTGAGTTAACGGGGCCGTGATACGGGCAAAATCTTTGACAAATCTCCGGTACCACGAAGCAAATCCTAGGAAACTTCTCAATCCTCGCACGTTTGTTGGTCTCGGGAACTTTCTCACAGCTTTTACTTTGTCTGGGTCAGTTTTGATCCCCTCCTCATTTACAACATGTCCCAAATATTTGAGCTCACGCTTGCAGAAATGACATTTCTCCTTATTCAGCTTCAGATTAGCTTCCCTAAGTTTCCTAAATATCTCTTTCAAAAGTTCCAGGTGTTCTTCGAAAGTCCGGCTTATGACGATAAGATCATCCAAGTAGGCAAAAGCCTTTGGTTCTAATTCAGGTCCAATAATCTTGTCGACTAGGCGCTGAAACGTTGCCCCAGCCGAATGCAGTCCGAAGGGCATCACTCGGAATTGAAAAAGACCTTTTCCAGGAACTGTGAAGGCTGTTGCAGGTTTACTCTCTTCGGAAAGGGGAACTTGCCAATAGCCGGCCTGAAGGTCCAAAGTCGTAATGTACTTCACCTCTCGTAATTTGTCTAGTATTGAATCAATCCTCGGCAAGGGGTACGCGTCCACCTCAGACGCTTCGTTAATCTTCCTAAAGTCTATGCAAAATCTCACGCCACCATTGGCTTTCTTCACAAGCACAATTGGTGAACTGTACGGTGACGAGGAAGGTTCGATTATCCCATCCTTCAGCATTCGATCCACTTCGTCGTATATCAGCTGCTGCATGGCGGGGTTTCTCGGGTAACTCCTTTGTTTAATGGGAGTCTTGTCCTTAAGCTTAATTTGGTGTTCGAGCAGATCTGTCTTTCCAGTTACTTCATCAAATTTCTTCATTTCTATTTCTAAGAACCCTTGTAATCTTTCTTTCTCGTCAGGGGCTAACTCAAGCACAGCCATCGGTCCTACACGATCTTCCGTCTCACTTCCCTCAACGTCACACAAATCTAGGTTATACGACACCAGATCCATAGGACCGATCACGTCCATTCCTACAATCATAGTGGTCGTTAACTGGGGCAAATACCTGGCCTCAACGTTTATTGGTCTCCCTCCCATTTCACATTCTATGTCAAATATTGTCTCCACTTGGGTGATATCCCCATTCGCCATTCGGATCTGGTTTCTCGTAGGTCGCCCACGGATCCCCATACCTTCCAAATGTTCCACAACTTGGGTGCCTATACTCGTTATCCCTGCTCCGGTGTCCAGCAGGCCCACAAAACGTTCACCAGAAATTTTTACACTAACTCGTGGTCTGGGATCTACGATTAATTCACTCTTTGACTCACAAAACCCCATTCCATTCAGTTCATCTTCCATTAATTTCCCAGGGGTATTACTTGTGGTAGGCCTACTTCCGGACTCTGTTCCCCCTGCTCCGACAGAGTCCGCCTCTCGTTTCCCGAGGTCCCACAGCAATCAGTGGTCCGGATCCCAAGCTTCTTGCAGTGGAAGCATCTCAACCTCCTTGGTTTTCGGCAATCTCTGGCGAAGTGTCCCGCCTTGTCACAGTTCCAGCAAGCTGGAGGAGTCCGAGATCTTTGTCTATAATCGTAACCATCCTCAGTACGCTCGTCTGAAATGCCCTCCTCGTTCCTATTCATCCAAGCGAATCTCGGGCGGCCTCTCCTATTGTTGTTGCCATACCGGTACCCAGTGTTGGTTTTCTGTCTGTCGTAATTTCCCGTTTGGACTGCAGAATCCCTACAGCTCTTTCTCTCTTGTTTCATCACATCCCCTATAGCTGCATGATGTGGTTTGTCCTTATTGTGTTTGTATTTATACGCAGTTTCAGGCACTAACGACCGTGATGCATCTGGAGGGGGCTGGTAGGTTTTGGAATCCATCAAAATAACTTCATATTCGTTAGCCAAACGCTGGAGGCCTGCCAAGTCAACAAAGTCGCTTCTGCGGACATAGGCCTTATATTCTGGCCGCATATTCCTGTAGATGCGCTCTAGCTTCTCTCTTTCTGTGAAGTTGCCTCGCCTTCTAACGAGCGTGCCTAGTGCCACAGAATAGTTCTTGAAATTCTCTCCTGGCCCTTGTATTCGCATGCGTATCTCGTCATCGAGCTTAATGTCATATCCCGCTGGCCAGAATTGCCTGATAAAATCTTGTTTGAAGTCGTCCAACGACCTCCACGAGTCTTTGCTCAACCTATACCATAATAGTGCCTTATCTTTTAACAATTCCGGCATGGCCCTAAGCATCTCGGTTTCATTCAACTGGTAGGCGGCCATAAGCTCAGACATTCGTTCAATGAAAGATATGGCATCTCTTTCGCCATCAAATCGCAGATTCCATTTCCGCACCAATCCGCACACATCGGTCTCCTTCCGTGGTTCCCTCGATGCTACGCTCTGGGACCTTATAGGTTATTCTGTGCTAGTACTCATTTGAGGCCCTGCATTCGTCCAAACAGGTAAAGTCTGGTGCGCTATGTTCACGGGTATGGTCCACCCCAAGTCCGACGGCTGTGTTGTTGTGTCCTCGGGTTTGGAGATCTGCGTGGACCTCAATCTAGCCAATACCTCCCTTGTATCAGCACCCTGTGAGAGCCCTAGCATCTCCCTGATCACGTCCGCTTCAAATTCAACGCCTCTGCGCTGGTGCACCCTTTCTGGCTGGAAAGTCCAAGATTCTGCTCCTCCACCTGGGGTTTGCGGAGTTCGAGGCAGATTCGCACGTACTACGGCCACGAGCCGGTTTCTTAGGTCTTCCACCGTACCTTCACTAGATAAGCCGTATGAAGACAGTTCTGCCTGTAGCTGAGATTTGACCAATTTGTATACCCATCCTACTTTTCGGGAACTGGGGTCGGTTGGTTCCTTGTCAAAGCTCGATGGAGGCAGTGGCAGCTGAAGAGTCAAGTTTCGGCTGGTTACCGGATCTGTGGATGTACATGTAACTACGGTAGTCGAAGATGTTTCCGAAACCTCTATTGAAGGGACGGTGACAGCGGCAGCTTGTGCACAGCTAGTAACCGGTACTGAGGTGGTGGTCGTTGATTGGATGTTGGTTGTTGTCTCCGGTAGGCCCTTAATTCCCTTATTACTTTTCGGTGGGTCTACGACGTAGAGGTTTCCTATCATGGAGGATACCCATCTCCAATTTTTCAAACTGGGGAACAAGAACAGAGGCAACATCTGGTCCCACATGTCGGTATCAAAAATCGAATTTCGGGCGCCAGCCAAAATGGCAAATTTCTCTCAATGAAAAACGATTGTCCCTGTTCGGGCGCCAAAATGTGACCGTGATTTCCCTAAATTGCTTAATTTCTTTACGATGCCCAGAATAGTTCAGCTGCTGGGTTTAAGACCCAGGGGTCGGCTCAAAACTTCGAACTTTACTGGGAGAAACACGGTAACACGATTTATTGAGTTTTCAGGAGAAGGCTCAGATAAGGTACGCACTAGACACTTGGTCTTACATAAGCCTTATATCATCATAGCCAACTCCTACGGTCCTGACTCGATCCTAACAATAAATACCGTTTCGAGTAAATTCGAGCAACGGGCCTGAGGGTCAGAGTAGCGCCTCTGGGTCTCTAAGGCCTTACACGGACGCAACTTAGTTGTAACACGACTTAATAACCGATTCGAGCAAATTCGAGTTACGGGCCTGAGGGTCAGAGTAGCGTCTCTGGGTCTCTAAGGCCTCACACGGATGTAATTTAGTCGCAACACGACTTAAATACCATTTCGAGCAACGGGCCTGAGGGTCAGAGTAGCGCCTCTGGGTCTCTAAGGCCTAACTAGGACGCAAAGTGACCAGCGAACGCTCTACCACCGTTTCGAGTACTTTCGAGTAACGGGCCTGAGGGTCAGAGTAGCGACTCTGGGTCTCAAAGGCCTAACTAGGACGCAAAGTGACCAGCGTACGCTCTACCACCGTTTCGAGTACTTTCGAGTACCGGGTCTGAGGGTCAGAGTAGCGACTCTGGGTCTCAAAGGCCTAACTAGGTCGCAACGTGACCAAAGAACGCTGTAACACCGCTTCGAGTACTTTCGAGTGACGGGCCTGAGGGTCAGAGTAGCGACTCTGTGTCTCGAAGGCCTTACTAGGTCGCAACGTGACCAAAGAACGCTCTAACACCGCTTCGAGTACTTTAGAGTAACGGGCCTGAGGGTCAGAGTAGCGCCTCTGGGTCTCAAAGGCCTAACTAGGTCGCAACGTGACCAAAGAACGCTCAAACACCGTTTCGAGTTCTTTCGAGTACTGGGCCTGAGGGTCAGAGTAGCGCCTCTGGGTCTCAAAGGCCTAACTAGGTCGCAACGTGACCAAAGAACGCTCTAACACCGCTTCGAGTACTTTCGAGTACCGGGCCCGAGGGTCAGAGTAGCGACTCTGGGTCTCGAAGGCCTAACTAGGTCGCAACGTGACCAAAGAACGCTCTAACACCGTTTCGAGTACTTTCGAGTACCGGGCCTGAGGGTCAGAGTAGCGACTCTGGGTCTCTAAGGCCTAACTAGGACGCAAAGTGACCAGTGAACGCTCTACCACCGTTTCGAGTACTTTCGAGTACCGGGTCTGAGGGTCAGAGTAGCGACTCTGGGTCTCAAAGGCCTAACTATACCGACGTTGGTGCTAGAGTATGCCTCTGTTCCCCAAACCTCACTACTAACACTATTCAGCCAATGACCAAACTCAACGCGGGTGTCAGAGTATATGTCCTCTGGTTCCCAATTTAACACTACTATTCGAATTCGTTAAACGCAAATTTTACTCTTGGCCAAAACGTGGGTGTCAGAGTATATGTCCTCTGGTTCCCAATTTACCACTACTATTCGAATTCGTTAAACGCAAAATATTACTCTATTAGTATCAAATCAATTTTATAAGAGCGGCAAACGTAGATTCTGACTAATTCACAGGTGGTCACTTACTTCTGGAGGTCTTGCCTGGGCGGTGGTTGGAGCGCAACTGACTGTCCGACTCGGTCGGTCGACCTCTGTTCCGCCTTCCCCCACCACTGCTCTGGGCCCGACACTAGCGCTCGCCGCCGTAGAGGCGGGCAAGAGAAGTTGATTGGTTGGTTACCTGTCTCGACGAGTCGACTAGGCGGCTGGTGGGGCAGGCCCGGCGATGACTCACCGCTTTCACTTTCAAACAAAAGTCGTGTCTCGAATCTACTTTGCCAAATAAACTGAAACTCCTTATTATTTCCAAACCAAACATTTATTCAATTTTTTAAATGTGAAAAATAAATGGGGGTCTTTTTTTGACCGTTACAGGTTTAAGTTACCCGTGGCGTCATATGATCGCCAGCAGATGTGATAGATGTAGTAGTTGTGATATGACTGCATCGCCAGTAGATGTGAAAGCTTTAGGAGATTTGATGTGACCTCATCGCCAGTAGATGGGATAGCTTTAGGAGTTGTGATGTGACCTCATCGCCAGTAGATGTGATAGCTGTAGTAGTTGTGATGTGACCGCATTGCCAGTAGATGTGATAGCTTTAGTTGTTGTGATGTGACTGCATCGCAATTAGATGTGATAGCTGTAGTAGTTGTGATGTGACCGCATCGCCATAGATGTAATTGTTGTAGTAGTTGTGTTGTGACCGTATCGCCAGTAGATGTGATAGTGTAGTAGTTGTGATGTGACCGCATCGCCAGTAGGTGTGATAGCTGAAGTAGTTGTGATGTGACCTCTTCGCCAGTAGATGTGATAGCTTTAGTTGTTGTGATGTGACTGCATCGCAATTAGGTGTGATAGCTGTAGTAGTTGTGATGTGACCGCATCGCCAGTAGGTGTGATAGCTGTAGTAGTTGTGATGTGACCGCATCGCCAGTAGATGTGATAGCTGAAGTAGTTGTGATGTGACCGCATCTTCAGTAGATGTGATGTCTGTAGTAGTTGTGATGTAACCGCATCGCCATTAGATGTGATAGCTGTAGTAGCTATGATGTGACCACATCGCCAGTAGGTGTGATAGCTGTAGTAGTTGTGATATGACCGCATCGTCAGAGTAAACGTCGTGTTAAAAAAGTTTCATCCAGGGTGAGGTCATTAAAATATAAAACTTCTTTGCGATCAATAGATGCCAGATCACTATATGTCGATTTACATAGGACATAAGACATTAACATAAAATCTACAATGATTGCTTACTTGATTAACGTACTTTTGAATTATCTCCTATTTTTTATAAGTAGGACCAGGTTTTCCGACTTTCATTCGCATACTGTCCGTCTTCTTTAAATTCACAGAAAGCGAATGTAAGGCGGAGTCGTGGCATGGACGCGGTACAGACATACGTCATATTCCCAACGCATCTATGGAAACTAAGACACAAGCGACGCCGACGTGGCGCGGGCGTCCGCCATCTCGCCACCGCCTCGCCACCGCCATGCCCCTCCTTGCCGCTCGTGGCGGCCGGGAACCAGCATGTCCGTGGCGCGCCCTTTGTCTCGTGAACAATTATTGTGAATATGTAGCTTATCAACTGTTTTTGTATTTTGTCTATTATTATGTAGTTTTATGTTGTCGTATCTTGTTGTGATTGTATTAAACTAAATGCAATTTTTAATTCAATTTAAAACTTAATTCAAAGATAAATTTTGAGAAGAAGTTTAAATTATAACCTCAAAATCCTTTTTCTTTTCGCAAATTGACCAATAACACCAAATAAAATCTAACGTATCTTTATAATCCTCTTCAATACTATCCATATTTCAATGCAGTTAGTACTGAACCAAAGCGGTTAGCATGAAAAACTACAGTGTTCAATCAAAGCGTCTATTTTTCTCGCCTCTGTCACGTCACGTCTGCGTGAATTGCACCATATCATATTGCACCATATCCGTGCCTCGTCCCTGCTATGTCTTCGCCTTGCGTCCGTTCTGTGTGAATTGGGCCTAAGGCTTCGAACTCGACGGCTTGGGCATCTCCGCGCTTACACCTGGTATACCAGGACCTGGCCACAGAAAACTAATCGCCAAAACTAATTGCTTAAAACTTAGTTTTATTGCAGAAAACTAATTGCTTAGGTCACAAAATGTGACCCAAGCAAATCCCCTCTCCTCAAAAACACTGTAAATTTTGGAAATCAAAGTACCAATGGCATCAGAGGTGCCACGCCCTCTTCTAAACCCAAACTGAGATTCGGTAAGTAATTGTCGACTTTCAAAAAAATCACTCACCTGTTCAAACATGATGTTTTCCATGATTTTGGAAAAAGTTGGGACTAAAGACACTGGCCTGTAGTTGGCAGGATTACTCCGATCCCCGCTTTTGTGTATGGGGGTTACTTTGGAAATTTTCAAAAAATCCGGGAAGATGCCCTCACTAAAACATAAGTTTATAACAAAGGCAAGCGGTTCAGCAATGAATTCCTTTGCTTGCTTAACAATCCAATTAGAAATACCATAATAATCAACAGATTTGGAATTTTTTAAATTGCTGATGACTCTGCTAACATCTAAGGCGCTTACTTGCTTAAATTGAAATTGTTCGTTTACAAGCTGCACATTTGATAGATATTGCTCACAAGAAAAATTTGAATTACTTAGGCTAGACCTAATTGAGGTCACAGAGTTAATAAAGAAGTCATTTAGGCTATCAGCGTTTAATGGTGACTTAATCCTAGAGGTGGGCCCAGTAACCTGTTTTATAACCGTCCAAGCGGCCTTACACTTGTTGACAGAACTATCAATGAAAGAAGCATTATAGGTTAACTTTGCTTCCTTAATGGTCCTTTTGTAGGTATGTTTCAAATTGACATAATATTGTTTATCTACGGTGTCATCAGTCACTTTCCATATTTCAAGAGCGATTAACAAATCACCCTTCAGACTGGCCAATACATCTGTATACCAGGGTTTGTTACAATTAATTACATTGCTTTTAACCTTATTGAGAGGAAAACAAATGTCATAAAAACTAAAAAAAATTAGAGAAAAAAATTTTCAAAACACATTTCTGCATAGCAAAAATTATCGCTACTAGGCCTATAGTTACAATTTAAGGAATTAAAGCTTGAATAACTGTACCAGTTAGCATTGCAGAGTTCCGACTTGAACTTGACAAGGTTAGCATCGGTGAATCTTCTGCGGTAGAAGACTGTATTATCCTTGGCCTCCGTCTCAGATGCGCAGGTGACCAGACGAAACCAAAGTGCTGAGTGGTCCGAGAAGGGAAACGGCTCAACGTAGGTGAAACAATCATCCCTGCTGGTATTCGTGGAGACATTGTCCAAGCATGCTGTTCCTCTGGTGGGCTCAAAGTTGTGACAATAAAAGTTGTGCTGTTTTAGTAGCCTAAGAAAGCTATCCTTCTTGTAATGTCAAATTTGGCATTTATATCCCCACCAAATACAAAAGTAAATGAAAACCATTTAGGCTGATTAAATTCTGTCACAAGTCCCTCTAGTTGTTCCAAAAAACCAGCTGGATCACCATAAGGCGTATGATAAAGAGATACGACCACCAGTTTGAGGTCTTTCACACAGACTGCGCATGCTTCAAAGTGTTTTCCATGCAGTAGCTACTAACGTCCTCTGGATCACCATTGATTGTATTAGAGATATAAATGAGAGTGCCTCCATTGTTATGCATTCTTCTTTGGTAGGAAGCTGAAAGCCTATAGCCATTCACATGCAAAAGTTCAAGTGTACTATCACTAATCCAATGCTCAGACAAGCAAATAAAGTCGCAGCTATTAGACACAACTAGATCCTCAACAATATCGAGTTTCCCACTCAAGCCGCCTTGTATGTTAAGGAACAAATACCCCCGTTGCAGCAGACCTGCAAACTCAGCGAATTTCAAGTGCAAAACAATATATTTCAATCCAACATAGCGAGATTTGACATGTTTTGGTAAGCTCCATAAGAATAACATGGGGAATGAGTATGCAGGTTTGCTGCAACAGGTATATTGAAACTGGGTGGTTTTAATTCATTATTTAGTAGATATGAACTAGAAGAAGCTATTTACCAAGTTTTATCGAGATATGTTGAAAAATAACCGAGATATAGAATTTTACTTATTTCCCATAAGGTTAACATTGGGACAACGTTCTGTGTTTACCACTTTCAATATCTCGGTAACCAATGGACATAGAGCAGTGATTCAAATTACTAAATTGTTTTTTTTTGAGCTGAATTCAATGGTGCAAACAAAAATCGGATTATTTCTATTTTTCTTAATCAAAAAATCAAAAAACCCATTTTTTTGGGGTTTATACCCCCCCCTAACCCCCCTTCTGATGATCAGATCGGGCTGGTTTTCGAACTCGTCTGAATAATAACTACTTTACACGTCTGTGCCAAATTTCATTCCAATCGGACCATTTTTGCGAACGCTATCGTGCTTACAGACACATATATATATAGATATATATATAGATCTATATATAGATATATATATATATATATCTAGAAATTCGAACGAATAGTGTTTTTGACTTCTAGGGGCACCAAAATGAAAAGTTATAGTGGTCCCGGGCTTAGGTCTTACCATGAGACCTACGGTAATAGCTTCTTCCCTATAGGGGAAATTCGCTAAAATGAATATGTAACAAAAAGTCTAAACAAAGTCTTCGTTTTAGATGTACTGACCATCATGGTGTTACTTAGTTTTTTGACATTGGCTCAGTAGAGTCATTGGTAACACTTATGGCATCACTTACCCTAGAAGACTTCCGGGGTGGAAAATACGTGCCTATTAACAGACCAGAGTCCCAATTTCTCGCCTTCATACACTCCTCTTCGAACCTCTTTTGAACCCCTACTTTAAATGAGCCGTATGAATCGTGTCTGGTTTTCAATTTCTCACATAGAACTTCTGAATTTTTTATGCTTAGAAATGTAGATACATGACTTACTACATCTGACTCCGACACCTGAGGCTTAAAGCGTGTAATATAAATCCAAGCCTGTTTTTCAACCACAGACAGCTTAGACACATTAGCACAACCAACAACGTAGCGAGGAGGCCTGTTATTACCATTTTTGGAATTCACAACAGCAGATTTCATTCCATTTTTCTTCGTTTTATGATAATTCACCACCCTGAATCTATCGTCTTCAGATGAGGTATTAGATCGATTGATTACTTCAACTGAGGCAGTTTTACTGGAACTTTGTCTCAGTTTGTCAGCATAGGTTATGTTATTAGCACTAGCAGAAAGTTCAGTTTGATTATCGTCTGCTGGGTGTACAGGGTCGCCAACACTACGGAGCAAAATATCATTGGACTTCGGAGTAGAATTAGAGTTTATAGACTGATGGTTACAGCTTTGCAACTCTGCAGAAGAGGAAGAAGAAGGTACAAGAGGTTTAATTCCTTTGTTCGACTTAAAAGTTGCAGACGAAATCTCCATGTCAACTTCCTGTTTGTAACTGTTGAAGTCAGCACACAAGCTGTTATTTGAATTAACTAGGTCATCAATTTTCTTATTAAGCTTTATATTGTCATTGCTAAGTTACTAGAGGCAAAGTGGCGTTTCTGGGCCAAAACGCATTAAACAAAAGTGACAGCTACATCCGGTTGGTAACGTCAGAGGCTGTGACGTAGCTGTGACGTGTAGGGGTGGGACTTTAAAGTTTAAATGACCGGAAATGGGTCAAGGTCAGCTGTGGATGTTTTTAAAAAAGATCTTGCATTTTCGGAAAATCCAAAAATGCAAGATATTTTATTTGTTTTATTTTTTTACAAACTGTTTCTTAATTGTTGGTTTGTTGATTTTCATTTCTGTTAAAATACCATGTAAAAATTGGAATCGATAAGTTAACAAGAAAATATCCTGCTACAAAATATCCAAATAAAGATGCAATTACATAAACATAAACTTTAAAATATAGCGAATGTTCTTCCTCTTTATCTGTTAGCATTTCATGAACAAGGTAACCAAAATTGTAACCACATGAAAATGAAAGTAGGCAAATAACAAATTTCGACGGGTTCACCAAAACCAAGTTGTAAAGTCGTGAATTTCTTTCTTCTTCCATTGTTGAATTTTTAGTCGAAACCAATTAATGATAAGATTATTGCTTGCGCATCAGAACTAACAGTTGATGAAATTTCATTTACTTGTATACTTGTAGTAGTTTCATTTGTAGTAGGTAATTGTTCGGAAGTTGGTGGAGATGTAGAAGAAACAGTATTATCTTGAAGCTCAGAGTCCATGTGTGCTCGGGTGAAGAGCTGAAGCTTTAATGACGTGTGGTAGCCCTGTCCTACTCCGTGTCAGCAGTTGTTGGTGGTGGGGGGTCGTTAGGTTCATGCACTGAAATGTAGATGGAATCATAATTTTCTGGAGGATGTACTAAAATTTGTTGTATAGGATCCGCATCAATAGTGAAACTTTGCGTTTCAATGCAAAGTCCATCTTTAATAAAAGAAACATATAAAACAGAACTCATGTTTATTTAGATGTTTACTGTGCAAGTCGTACCGGCAAACTGATGTGTTGGTAGTGGCTCAGCGACCTCCCTCGACATGGCATGTGCAGGACGAAACATCTGCTGCACACCTGCCTTCCCCCACCACCATGAAAGACTCCTCGCAATTTTTAGATATTTAGTGTTAGTTGTAATGTAGGTGTTTTAGGGTCAACATCTCAGTGCTAAACAAATGTTCTTAACATTTGGCTTTAAAATATTGTTTTGAAATACTTATTTAACTTTGTACAAGTTACAATATTTTTAAAGATGCTACTTTATTATATTACCTTAATACTTAGTTAAAATATTTAGTTGAAGAAATGCAAACTAAACTACAGTTGCGATTAAAATAGAAACATGGTTTCTTAACATTTGGGTTGAAAAATATTTGCAATAAAATATCGTAAGAAAATTTTTACAACATATTTGAATTAATATGTTTACATACCCTATCATGCGAGTTTTAAAAGATAAACGAAAAAGGTTTAATAAAACCAACGAGACCGAGTGGGCCAGGTTTATATTCCTGGTGACCTCGCATGCTTTCGCTTGCTGCCGACCAGTTAGCAATACAAGTCGTCGACCTTGCGTCACACTTTCGCTTGCGGCCGGCCAGTTGGCAGTACAGGTCGTCGTCCTTGTTGCATCACCTGGCACACCAGTCCTTGATTGCTTAACACACTCTACACTCTACACTCGGCAAGTTATTCTCTCCTTTGCCACCGACCTAACAACACCTACTTCAATTTCACTATGAACCGCTCCGAGTACACCAAGATTTGGTATAACTGGTTTTCCTATCTTAAACTGCTAGGGGTACGAATTATTCAATCGAATAACAATCGTGATTGGTATGATGTTACAACCACTATTGCTCGAAAACCTTTCAAGCAAGCAGGAAAGAATATTCTTACCGGCACCAAAATTACCACCGAACCACCTCTTTCACCTGTATCTTCAAACGTTCCCCAGCAAAAATTTCTTCTATAAAAATGAAACCTAACCGAAAATATGAAATCTTTAGACATTTATCTTCTTCTATTTACATTTTTAACTCAGAAAAAAACAAAACTTATGTCATTGACATACCAAAAAAAATCCTATTCCCCTTAACCCTCGACACTTGAAAATAAACAAGAAAGGTGCCAAGTTGAAAATAAGTTTTACCGAGTAAAACCTTTTCCCACCTCCAAAGTCCACCCTGGTGTCAAAAACGGCCCTTCTAAGGGCCACCCTAAGACTTTCAAATTTAGGCTTTCGCTAAAGCCTCAACCCTTGGTGACTAACAAGGGGTCCACGTACCTCTAAGTCCCAAAGGGGTGAGTTAAAGGGGTGCCCCCCCCCGGCAAATGGGGTGCCCCTCGGCAAAATGGGGAGCCCCCCCGCCAAAATGGGGTGCCCCCCACTTGATCTCGTCGCCGTTCGACTTTGGAGCTGCGTCGACGTACACGGTGGCAGTGGATATAACAAAAATGCTCTAAATCTATCGTGCGGGAACTCATATTACGCGGAATTAAAAGACAAACAAATAAGGTCCAGTAACATTTTTCGATATAACCAACGGTGTAAACGTTATAACGCAAAAACTTTAAAAATGTACATTTTCTATTATTTTTTACTTAATATATTTCTAAACTTGAATAAGTAGGTCAAGGTCATTTAACTTTAAGCGGAACAAAGAGAGGAACAGTGTTATTAATTAACACTGTTCCTCTCTTTTTTCCTAAAAGGCAGGGGGAGAAGTTCCGTTAATATCTACTTTTATATGGCAGAATCATATCCATCATCATCATCTGATTCGTTTTGAAAGTTGATGTAACTAACATCAACCCAAAGATAATGATATCCTTGTTCGAAAGCCATAGTATCAATATATGATTCCACTGTTGAAAACCAATTTGGATCTATTAAAGGGTTGATTGTAACCATGACAGTTTCTAATGATAAATTTACCCATCTTTCTCCAGTAACATAAATTGCAATAAAATTTACATTTTGAAGAACATGGATTACATTTAACATAAACTGAACATGTTGTACAGGAGTGCAATGAACATTGTAAGATATCCGGAAACTTTCCTTGCTGATCAGGGAAATGTTGTCTTTTACTTAATCCACGGTTTATATATGCATTTCCCCCACCATAAAGTTTTTAAAAGTGGGTCAAGGTCATCTGAAGATACCCTATGAACGGGGAACAGAGCATTAAGTGGTTAGACCACAAACTGCTCTGATCCCCGTCCCTATTTAATTTCTTGTATTGATATGTCTTTATAAACATATAATATATGTTTATAAACACATACATTTAATTTCATGTTTTGCCAGGGGGAAAACCACACAGCTGGCACAATTCTTGAGGTCTTGGTGTTTCCAGTTTGTATCCTATAATGCCGAATTGATACCTCATTCGCCTATACATCGGTTCTCCCTCTTCGGCTGAAGGAAGAGCCTAAAAAAAAGAAAAATATATTAATTTAAAGACATTTAATAAAATAATATATTGTAAATAGAAAAAAATGCAGTTAATGATAACGTACCATGTACATAGGGCACATATTTTTTTGCCAGCATTTGGCATTTCAAACCAAATTTTAGTTTTAGAAACACACCGTTTTTTGTGCTCATAAATGAGCTCGCCTTGCAATATTTGCGGCAGCGGCTCAGACACCTCCCTGATATGCCGGAGCATAGGGTTGTCTGAGCAGATCCGCTGCAAACACAACTCGTACAAGGAGCTCATTGTTATGGTGTGACTATGCAAACCAAAAAATGCAAAACAAAGCCAAAATTCAATCTTCCGAAAAAGTCAAAATTCGATCTTCCAAAAAAGTCAAAATTCAACCTTCCAAAAGTGAATTGCCAGAAAAAACTGAATATTATAAAAGAATTAGAATCAACAGATTGAAATTGAACCACAAATATGTTTTTGTAAAAAAGATCAGTAATAGGGATGTTGTTGTTAAATGTTGTGATGAACTCTACATGCTCAAATTACCAGTAGATCTTCAAATTCCAAATATCAGTAATATTCATTATTATTTAGTAAGAAAATCTCCATCTGATAAAGTTAAATGGTCAAAGTAAACACAAGTGAAAAAAGACAAAAGAAAATTGGAGCGGGGAAATAGACCACTTTGTAATTCGAAAAGAATTACTTAGCGGTCTATTCCCCCGCTCATTAGGTATTTTTGAATGACCTTGACCTACTTTCAAAAAAGAGAGTGGAGGGTGTAAATTCTTATAAAAGCGGGATAACAGAATGACTTTTTACTTTTTAGAATCCAGCAACATGTCAGGTTCTTCATCAACCAGTCCTAAAAAAGAACAATGTTCGTATATTTTTAAAAAAGGACCGAAAAAGGGTAAAAGATGTGTAAGGATATGTTGTGTAAATCAAACATTATACAGTGCTCACAACAAATACCTCCTTTTGTTAAAACTGAGAGGTTAGTGTAAAAATGAAATAAAAAAAGAAGCGGGGGAATAGACCACTTTGTAATTCCAAAAGAATTACTTAGCGGTCTATTCCCCCGTTCATAGGGTATTTTTTGGTGACCTTGACCTACTTTTTACACTTAGAAATTTTCGCTAACTGCTATTGACCTTGAAAATAAATAGGTCAAGGTCATTCAATAATTAAAAAGAAAATGGAGGTGTACGGTTTTACAGAACCGTACACCCCAGAAACCTAACAGAAGAAAAGCTAAATCTACTTACATAAAAATGACCTTGAGACTTAGAAATTTTCGCTAAGTCTTTTGTTGACCTTGAAAATAAGTAGGTCAAGGTCATTCGATAATTAAAAAGAAAATGGGGGTGTACGGTTTTGCAGAACCGTACACCCCCGGAAACCTAAAAGAAGAAAAGCTAATTTTCAATATAATCTGCCTAGAGTTTAACAATTAATAAAAATAAAAAAAGTAAAAATAAAACTAAGTTTAAAAAATAGCTAGACAGCCCAGCGCTGCACATCATGATTACAGTGTCATCATCACGTAGGCAATCTCACACACCTCACCATAAGCGCACAACGCTAAGCTAAAACAAAAAATGTTATTTTGAAATAGCAAGTTGCTTAATTAAATTTAGGAAAAATGTTATACAAATATGTTTTTATTTCCTAACACAAAAGGAGCCAGTGTCTCGCCATTAGCGACGCAGAACAACTGAGGTCTAGCGAAACTCCGGAGGTAGGCGAACTACCCATCCAGCACGTATAGAGGTTGTAAGTGACTCGGTGTGGTGGGCCGTAATCACTACAAAAGCGGGAGCCGGTTTACAGTAAATTGGTGTACCATACTCCAAAAGAAGGAAGGAAAAAAGGAAAGGAAATTGGAATTGAAAGGTGTCCCTAACTAAAAAGGAGTAAAAGACAAGAGAGGGAATGCCCTCAACAAGCTTGTTGGAAAAAGGAAGTTGGAATAGAAAGGTATTAAAAACAAATTATATAACATTCTTAAAAACAAAATATTACATTAAACTTAAACACTCCAGGCAAAAATATATTGTAAGTAAAAGAAAGATTTTAAGATAATACTAACTACCAAACCAGCAAACTAAAAACAAACTACAAACCCTAGGGTATTTACAAGCACAAACAACTACCATGCCTTAAAATTAATCAGTCCTACGTCAAGATGTTATTATACAAATAACACCAAGATATTTTGACCAAACAGCAAAAATAATAAAATGTTCAGGGCGCCTTTTGAACATGTTACCACCTCAATGTCTAGCAAGCAACTGATGCCGAAGCACAAGCGCAGACCCCGGACCCCAACTCGGCTCGAGGTCATCCCTCCTCCTCGCTTACCCCCTCCCAAATCACAGGAGTCTTGCTGCGGGTTTGGTTTCCGTCATTCGTTTGCCACTGCTCCAACAGGCAACAACACTTCTTTCTTTACTTTACATTGGACTTGTACAAATTTTAAGTGTTAAAACTTTCTAATAATTAATATTTTAGGACTTAGAAAATTTTTCAAACCTATCATTCCTTTGTCACTGTTCCAACAGGCAACAACACTTCTTTCTTTATTTTACTTTACATTGGATTTGTAAAAATTTTAATTGTTGAAACTTCCCAATAATTAATACTTTCGGACTTAGAAAAATGTTCAAAGCATTTGCTTCAACATTTATTTTACAATATCAAGTTTCTTTTAGAATGCCTCCAACAGACAACAATTTTCCTGCTGCATGTGCAATCTGTGAACAAATATATAAATTGGTTGAGCCAGAAGATTTAACGGATGAGGAAAGTATTTTTGAAAACAGTTTGATTCCAGTAGATGATACATCTGATGCTACATCTGAAGCTACATCTGATGCTACGTCTGATGCTAAAACTGATGAAGAAAATATTTTGGAAGAACCAGTAGCAATAGGCGAAGAAACACCGTTAACACATGTAACAATTGACTATGATCCAGAACAATATATACATGCTCTTGTTCAGCGTCGTTTGTTTCCATCATCAGACACGGAGGAAGATGAAAGCGATTTGGAAGTAGAATATTTAAACAACAGCAATGATGAACATACTTACAACACATAACATGTATTTTTTTAAACTAACATTATTTAACCTTGGCACTTAGATTTTTTAAACTTAAATTATTTGACCTTGACACTTACTTTTTTAAATTTGCATTTTTTGACCTTGACACTTAGATTTTTTTTAAACTTGCATTATTTGACCTTGACACTTAGATTTTTTAAGCTTACATTGGATGATCTTAGTACTTAGGTGTTTTGAAATATAATATATTTACACTTTTGTGTTTAATACAGAAACAAGTGGTGGGGGTATTGTTATAAATAAGGGTAGTTTTAGAGTGGTTTTCATTATTAAGGCAACTTTTGTGAAGAGCACACCTACATCATGTATTACTGCATCAGTTGCGAAAAATCTTTTGAAGATGAAAACTTACTACAATTACACAAAGAACTTTATCATAACAACGAAACAAACCAAGAAACAAATAACAATGCAGAAGAAGAAGATTTGGAAGAATTGGATCAAATGCTAGCTACCCATTGACAACAACTAAATTCAAGAGCAAGTGTTATTCAATACGCACCCGGACCATCTTTAGATGTGGAATTATACGCCCGAGCCTTACCAGGTAGTGTAGTAACTCATTTTAAGATTGACAATGCTCAATTGCAACTTGCACAGTTTATTTCCAAAGCAAAAACATTAGTAACAGAAACATTGAACAATGAACTAAGAAGATTAAATTTTATAAAGTTTGGAATATTATTAGATAGAGTATTTACAAATGTTCAAAATGAAACATCACCAAGAGGATTTTTAACTAAAAACAAAACCATTATGTTTGCATCGGATATAAGCTCAATCGTGGATGAATGTTTTGAAGAACTTTTAACAAAATTGCAAGAACATGAAGGAAGAGGTTCAGGATGGAGTTTGTTAAGTATAACAGGGCTAGATATTAGAGTTCATAAACATGGATATGGAATAAGAGGTAGTAGTCATATTGAATTGCCAAAGAAAATTCAAGACACCAAATCCTTATTAATGTTCAAAATAAAGATGCTGAATGTTTCAAGTATGCAATGCTTGCAAAATATGTAAGAAATCATGCGGAACGACCGAGTAGAGCATACAATGAGGTTTACCATAAGTATAATTTTCAAGGCATGACTTATCCTGTTCCAATTCAAGACATATCAAAATTTGAAAAGAAACATCTTTTTGCATCTGTAAACATATTTGGTTTAGATTCATCCAACAATGTCTACCCCTTACGTATAACACCCACCGAGCGCAGAGATCATACTGTTTTAATATTAATAACCAAAGGTGATATTTCACATTATGTATATATAAAAATTTTTGAAGCTCTAGTTTCCAAACAGTTATCAAAACGAGAACAACCAAAAACAACTTGTAAAAGATGTTTTTGTTTTGTAAACAAACCTTTGAGAAGAGGAGGTTCAGAATGGCTGACGGAACACCAAAGACTATGCAGTGGAAACTATGAAGTAAGAATTAAATTACCACACCCTAGAAGATCGCAAGTAAAATTTGACAAAGTTATCCAACAATACAAAATTCCCGTTGTAGTGTATGCAGATTTTGAATCTTCATTGCTTCCACTTGAACAAGAAGAAGGAGAGGAAAATACCAGCAGAACAAAGTATCAACTTCACAAACCAAACAGTTATTGTTTAATAGTAAAATCCACTTTATCTGAACAACATCTTCAAGAATATGGTTTGACATCTACACCGAAGATCTATCGTGGAGAAGAAGCAGCTCGATACTTTGTTGATGATTTATATGACATCGCTGGGAAAGTGGAAGCAATGTATAGCAATGTGGTTCCTATGTCACCTATTACACCGGAAGAACTTTATCTTTATGATTCAGCAACAACATGCTATTTGTGTAATAATGAATTTACAGAAACTAAAATTAAAGTTCGCGACCATGACCATCTGACAGGAGCCTACAGAGGTGCAGCTTGCAGCGGATGTAACATCAACTACAAACTACCATCTTTCATTCCTGTGGTTTTTCACAATCTTAGCGGATACGGTGGACATTTTATCATTCCCGAAATGGCAAGAGACAACGATTAAATAGACGTCTTGGCACAAACTATGGAGAAATTTATAAGCTTTTCAAAAAAGGTGGGCAATATTAAACTTAGATTTGTTGATTCTTTAGATTTATGCCTTCTAGTCTTATGAAATTTTCTGAAAATTTAAGAAGACAAAATTTAATAGAAACAAGCAAAATTGTACCTGCAGAAAAAATGGATTTGGTTCTTCGGAAAGGAGTTTTCCCGTATGATTACATCGATGGCCTGCATAAATTTCAAGAAACATCACTTCCTCCACCAGAGGCATTCAAAAGTAAACTTACCGATTCGGACATTTCACCTGAAGACTATCAGCACGCATGCAGAGTTTGGGACGAATTGGAAATGAACACTCTGGGAGATTATTCTGACTTTTATGTAAATCTTGATGTGACCCTTCTTTGCGATGTGATGGAAGAATTTAGAAACACTTGTTTTGAAGCCTACGGATTAGACCCTCTTCATTCTTATACATCTCCAGGATTAGCTTGGCAAGCTATGCTAAAAGAAACAAAGTGCAACCTTCAATTATTAACAGATATTGACATGGTGTTGATGATCGAATCGGGCGTTAGAGGTGGATTGACCCAAAGTTTTACTAGACATGTTAAAGCTAACAACAAATATCTTCCAGACTACGATAAAGAAAAACCATCAATGTTCTTGGGATATTTTGATGCCAACAATTTATACGGATGGGCCATGTCTTATCCACTTCCTTTTGGAATCTTTGAATGGGTTAATCCAGACTCTATTGGTGATATTTCGCAAATTTCAAAAGACGGAGACACCGGATACATATTGGACTGTGACTTTGAATATCCAGAACACTTGCATGATCTTCATAACGATCTTCCGCTCCTTGCAAAAACAGAAGTTTCACCAATTGGCAAACATCCAAAATTATTGATGACTCTTGAAAATAAACAAAGATACGTAGCTCACCTTTGGGTTGTTCAACAAGCACTCCAATTGGGTTTACGTATAACCAAAATTCATAGAGTATTAAGATTTTCCCAATCATGCTGGTTAAAACCGTACATTGATTCAAACACCAGAAGAAGAGCGGCTGCAACATCAACATTTCAAAAGGATTTTTTAAAATTAATGAATAATGCGATATTTGGCAAAACATTGGAAAACAAAAGAAAACATAAAAATGTTAAATTAGTTACAGATCCGATAAAACTACAAAAACTTGTACAAAAACCAAACTATGGAACATCCGTTATCATCAATGAAAACCTTGGGGCAGTATCTATGAAGAAGACAAGCGTGAAAATGGATCGTCCGTTGTACGTTGGAATGTCAATCTTGGATATTTCCAAAACTCACATGTATGATTTCCACTACAACAAAATGGTCGCCTTCTACGGTAAGGATAACATCGGAATCGCCTACATGGACACGGACGCTTTCATCTATTGGATTCTTACTGAAGATATGTATTTGGATCCTCGAACAATTGTTCACAAAAATGAATTTGATTTTAGTGACTATCCAAAAGATTATTTAAAATTATGACAATGATCGGAACAAAAAGAAACTTAGAAAATTTAAAGACGAAGCAAATGGAATTTTACTGGAAGAACTTATTGCACTGATGTCAAAATTGTATTCACTACAATTGCATAAAGAAGAAAACAATGTTATTAAAAAAGCTAAGGGTGTAAAAAGTTTGTATCTTAAGAAGAATGTAAATTTCGAACACTACAAGCAATGCTTATTTGAAGAAACGACTATAACTGCAAAATTCAACACCATCAGAAGTTTCAACTATCAACTGTACAGCGTAAGAGAAGTGAAAAAAGCACTCTGCTCCAATGATGACAAACGACACATTCTTCCAGACAAAATTCACACTCTACCATTCGGCCACTATTCTCTCAATCCTATCGATGAGTAAAAAAAAGAAAAAAAGAAAAAAAGAAAAAAAGGGGAAATCACAGCATGCTCGCTGTGATTTCCCCTTTTGTAAATATGTTGAAATGACCTTGAACTATAAAAGCGGATACAAAAAAAGAAACACTCAGTACTAACTTGACTGTGTTAGTAAAAACATCATGACTGAGGAGATTTGTTAATGAACTTCATAAACCTGCAAGAATAAAGTTTCCACGAAGAAATACTGTTGTAAAAGGAATAAATGATTTATATCAAGCGGATTTAATTTAAATGCAACCGCATAGTAAAATTAATAAAGGATTTAAATACATACTTACAATTAGTAATTGTTTTACTAAAGTTGCAGATGCTTTGCCATTAAATGACAAAACCGGTAACAGCATAACAAAAGCTATGGAAGTAGCTATAAAAAGAGATAAAAGTAAAATTAAACATTTACAAACTGATGATGGGAAAGAACTTTTTAATAAACCTTTTGCCTTGTTAATGAAAAAATATAAGATAAATCATTATTCCACAAATTCTGAGAAAAAGGCAGCTATAATTGAAAGATTTAATAGAACCTTAAAAGGTGCAATGTATAAAATGTTTTCGAAAAGAGGTTCTTACGTATGGGTTGATATTTTACCAAAATTAATAAGCGATTACAACAACAAGTTTCATAGAACTATCGGTATGGCACCTAACAAAGTGAATAAAAAAACGCTAAATTAGTTTTACAACGAATTAAAAAGAAGTCACAGCCAAAAGCGGAACAAAGAAAACCAAGAAAATTTAATGTAAATGATAAAGTTCGAATTAGTAAATACAAAGGAGTGTATACAAAAAAATACCTGCCCAATTGGACATACGAAATTTTTACAGTGTATAAAGTACAACCTACTGTACCGGAAACGTATATTTTAAAATATAACACAGGAAATTTGTTACAAGGCGGTTTTTACGGACATTAATTGTTAAAGTTAACAATAGGCGATGTCTATCTTGTTGAAAAGGTGTTGCAAAGGAAAAAAGACCAAGTTTAAGTACGTTGGTTGGGGTTTGGCAAAACTGAAGATTCGTGGATACCTATAAAAGATTTGATTTAGTTTTAAATCAACTTATTTACTTTTCTGCCTTTGAATAAGATGGAGATTATTCACCATAAAGATATATTTAATATTAATAACATTGATGATTTAACTGTAGATAACGTTAAAATCAACAATGGTAAACACGGCAGTTTATTTCCAAACACTGTACGATGTATAGTAAGCGGTCCTTCAAACTGTGGCAAAACTAACGTTGTGTTTAACTTAATCACAAACACAAAAGGATTGCGATTTAATATCCTACATATTTTTACAAAGTCCTTACATCAACCAAAGTATCAATTGTTGGAAAAGATCCTGACTGATGTGCCTGATGTTAACTATTACAAATTTAACGCTAGTAACAGTGTTATGCAACCAGACCAGGCTAAGCCGTATTCTTTATTTGTATTTGATGATGTATCTAGTGAAACTCATGATATAATTAGAAACTATTTTTCCATGGGAAGACATAATAATATTGATAGCATGTATATCGGACAAACATATAGCAAAATTCCAAAACAACTAATTAGAGACAATGCAAATATTTTAGTTTTATTCAAACAAGACGATACAAACCTAAAACATATATACAACGATCATGTAAATGCTGATATGATCATGTAAATGCTGATATGACATTTGAAGAATTCAAAGAGCTTTGTGGAAAAGCTTGGGCGGAAAAATACGGATTTTTGGTAATTATGAAAGATAAAGCTATAACAGATGGTCGTTACCGCATAGGTTTTAATAAATTTGTTTTAATACGTTAATTAACAACATTATTGTACAAGTCTCCATGGTGTAAACATGGCTAATCACGAAAAGCTATTAAAAGAATAAAATCACTTAGTGATTCTATTAGACATCAAAACAGAGAATTAAGATTAGGAATAAGTGAAAGAGAGAAATTTCTGGAATCAACATTTAAACCAATTACTGAGCCATTAAAAAATTAGGGCAAAATGTTAAAACTTCAACATTTAATTTTTCCGGAGATGCTATTTTACCCATTTCAAAATTTGAACAAAAAGAAGAATATGAAGGTGATACAAGGTTTACGCAACAAGGAGAAACAACTGAAGAAGAAAGCGAACAAGGTGAAGAAACGGATATTTTAACAGAAAAAGAAGGTCTTTCTACAAGTGAAGAACCACAAGAAGAAGAAGAGTCTATTAATCCGTCCAACTTGAGCAAATTGGGCTCGGATATTGCGTATAAAGGGCCGCTTGCAAGACAATTTGTATCAAAAATGTTACATTCTGCACAACCAACTCGAAATATCATACTTTTGGTGCTAGAATAGAAGAAAATGGCCTAATGATTGGAGATAGCAAGCTTGATGTAGACGAACATGACAATATTATTATAAATAATAAACAATACGAGGGTACAAAAGGATTGTTTGAACTTATTTTTAAACCGAAACCTAATAAATATACTAAAAAGGATTTAAACATTTCAAAACAAATATTGGAGGATACAAATGCGCATAAGAAAAATTATTCAAAAAATTTCAATGTTCATAGAAATACACCAGAAAAATATAAAACTATTATTACTAAACTTTTCCCACCAAAAAGAAGGGAACCCATAAAAAGAAAATCATTATCTTCTGCTGAAATCTTTGGTCGGTGACCTGCGAAATCGAGGAGTAATTGCATAAAAATATGAGTATATAGAATACAAGTATAACCGATTAAACATTTAGTATAACCATGAGTGTGGATAAGTTTGGACGGTATTCCGAAACTGGAACCACATCAGGATCTTATGGAAAAAGAGGTGGTTTACCACTAACATCCGATGGAGATTATGATATAAGTAACAAACGTTTAAAGTTTGTAAATGATCCGAAAGATGATAATGATGCAGTAAATTTCAAAACTTTAAAAAATGAAACATTACCTAGCTTAAAGCTTCAATACCCCCGTTGCAGCAGACCTGCATACTCAGCGAATTTCAAGTGCAAAACAACATATTTCAATCCAACATAGCGAGATTTGACATGTTTTGGTAAGCTCCATAAGATTAACATGGAGAATGAGTATGCAAGTGTGCTGCTACAGGTATATTAAAAATGGGTAGTTTTAATTCAATATTTCGTAGATCTGAAGTAGAAGAAGCTATTTACCAAGTTTTATCAAGATATGTTGAGAAATAACCGAGATATAGAATTTTACTTATTTCCCTTAAGGTTAACATTGGGACAACGTCTGTGTTTACCACTTTCAATATCTCGGTAACCGATGGACATAGAGCATTGATTCAAAATACTAAATTGTTTGTTTTTTTGAGCTGAATTCAATGGTGCCAACAAAAATGGTGTTTTTTGCTTCTGGGGGCCCCAAAACGAAAAGTTATAATGGTCCCGAGCTTAGGTCTTACCATGAGACCTACGGTAATAGCTTCTTCCCTATAGGGGAAATTCGCTAAAATGAAGTGTATAACGCAAATTTTTATAGAATTGCAAATCTTCAAAAACCAATAGATAAGAATGATTCGGTAAATAAAGAATATTTAATGTGGTACATAAACCAAACCTTAAGATATGATCCTAAAAGTAATAATAAAGTATATGATGCAAAAGATCTTAGAATAGCCAACATAGCAGATCCTGTTGATGATCAAGATTCAGTTACAAAAAAGTATTTACATTCAGTCATCCCTGAAAAAACAGATAAATTTTCCTTTTACAACTTTGTAATACACGATATTGGAGACCCTAAAGATATAAAAGATGCTGTAAACCTTCAATATCTTACAGATCATTGTATTACACATGATATTAATACAATTGGTTGCAAAAATAAAGTGTTAACTAACGTTAAGGAAGGAACTGCAAAATCAGATGCAGCTACAATAAGTCAAATAGTGAAATTAAAAAATAAGAAATGGGATGCTGATGCAAAAATAATTACTAATGTTAAAAAAGGGTCGGATTAAATTGATGTTGCAACAATTGGACAAGTTCCTGTATTACAAGAAGGCGGCCGACAAGCCTTTGATTGCAAAGGGAGACCACTAACCAATGTTGGAACAGGAATAGCAGACAGTGATGCAGTTACAGTAGAAGAATGGCGTAAAAGAAGCCTAAGAAAAGATAGGCATAAGGAGTATTTTAATTGTGAATACTTGCGATTGGTCGCCTTAGATGACCCTCACAGCTTTAATGATGCTGTTAATGTAAATTACATTGTAAGACTCTTAAGTGTATAACACAATAAACCCCATAAAATCCGATCAAAAACTACATTGGGTTAAACGAAATGTCATGGAAAAATATTTTTTAAATAATGAAACTAATAGTATAAGATTTTCTAAAAATAAAGATGAAGAAGATACAATCCTACCGCAAAACTGGAGAAGACTTTATTACCCATAAACAAAAATACTTATACATGTTTATTATAAATAAACAATGTCAAAAGATAAGTGGATCATTCATTATAAAGCATTTATAAAATAAACAATTATTGACATTTCCTTTTACTATAAAAGACCATGTTGAAAGTTCAACGCATCAGTCATAATCGACACTTTTATAAAGAGAGGAAGAGGAATAGCATCAACAGCACTTTCTCTTATTACTAAGCCGGTTGGAGCTATAGTTATAAAAGCTATAGGTAATTAAGCTATCGATTTATTACCTGTAGAACTACATTTACCCGGAGGTTATCAATATTGTGGTCCTGGAACAAAATTGACAAAAAGACTTGCTAAAGGAGATCTTGGAATAAATAAACTTGATCAAGCTTGCAACCAACACGATATAGCATATACACAGTTTGCAGATACTAAAAATAGATCAATAGCGGATAGAGAACCTGCTGAAAAAGCTTGGCAAAGAGTAACATCCAGTGACGCTAGTATCGGTGAAAAAGCAGCAGCTTTAGCGGTATCAGCAGCAATGAAGGGTAAAACGATGTTTGGAGGTGGAAAGAAGAAAGGAGGTGGAAAAAGGAGGAAAAAACCTGCAAAGAAACGTGGAGGAAATATAAGAAGAAAACAACGATCCACCGCAGGTAAAAATAAAAAGAAACCAACAATATGGTCAATGATAAAAAAGGAGGAGGATTATACCTAAGACCGTATCGTGTGTATTAAAGAGAAAAAAACAATAACTAATTCCAAATAAAGAATTAACAGATAAAGAATTAATTACTTATGTTTCTTGTTTAAAAATTCCATTTTTTAGAGGAGTGTTTATGAAAGATGCATTACCTGCTAAAATTTGGAAAAATGAAACCGGAATAGTAATTTTGGATAATAGTAAAGGATCAGGCACACATTGGGTATGTTATAAGAAACTAGGATCAACTATTTACTACTTTGATAGTTTTGGTAATCTTCCACCACCAAAAGAACTACAATATTACTTTAAAACAGCTAAAAATGTACTATACAATTATAAAAGAGAGCAACCTGATGATACGGTAATCTGTGGACATTTATGTTTAGATTTTTTAAGAAAAAGCGTTAGTCAACTTTAAGATGTCTTCCTATACAGTATCATTAACTGGAACTTCATCTACTATGCGAAGTGTTCTTTTTCCTGCGTTACGTTTGGTAAAAGATAAATTATGGGAAGCCGCATTATTAGATATAACAACTTATAATTCTATTCCCAACGTTACTGAAAATGTTAATGACAAAATACATTATTACAAAACAAAAGATAAAGATACAAACAAATATTCAGATATACAAGTATTTAGTTTACCCACTGGAGTATATGAAATTGATGATATAAATGAAGCGATACAAAATCATATGGGAAAAGATAATATAACAATAAAAGGAAATAACAATACTATGAAAGCTGAAATCAAATCTAAATTCTATATAGATTTCAGCAAAGAACATTCAATTGGTAGTTTATTAGGATTTCCTAAAAAAAACAAAAAAATTACAACCTAATATTAACCATTTAGGTGCTAGAACTGTGACAAAAATGAAAAATAACAGTATAGATGTTACATGTAATATTATACATGGTTCTTATAGAGATGGTGAAAATACTCATATATTGCACACATTCTATCCAACGGTCGCTCCGAGTTTTACAATTGTGGAAAAGCCACTAAACTTAGTGTACCTACCGTTAAACAGCAGTTTTATTTCAGACATTGTGGTGAACATACTAGATCAAGACGGAAATCATATTGATTTTAGAGACGAACCTATAACTATACGAATACATATAAAATCAACCGTATAACAATGGGGTTATCATTTAAAAAGAAAGAGCTGACTGGTAAACAAGTCAGTAGCACTTCAGCTATAGAAGGATTAACAAGTGATAACATTCGTTTTCTAGAAGAAATTAGATTAAAACTTATTAATAATTAAAATATTGGATATAGCACAGGGTCCGACATTCGACGAAACCTTATGGGAAAACGAATATCATACGCACAACCCTTACGCTTCATCAAAATTAAATAATAATGATGAAATTAGAATTCCCATACAACAACAAGATATTTATACACTTACATGTGAAAGTTATTTGTATATCGAAGGAAGAGTAACAAAAAGAGATGGAAGTACTGCAAGTATTGTTCCGTTCATAAATGACCCCATGGCATATTTGTTTGATGAAATAAGATGTGAAATTTCCGGAGTTATATTAGATTTAACAAAAAAGGTGGGAATTACAAGTACATTAAAAGGATTAGCATCCTTAACACCGAGTGAAACAAATATGCTGGCCGCCGCAGGATGGGTAGCACCCGATTCCAGTACAATCACTCCAAACAGTTCAGGCAATTTTCACTTTTACATTCCTTTAAGATTACTTTTAGGCTTTGCCGAAGATTACCGAGAAATAATAATAAACGTAAAACAAGAATTAGTTTTGTTAAGATCATCAAACGACAAAGATATTATTATGGCGCCTGATGGAACAACGGAAGCTAATTTAGAATGGAAAATGCAATTAGACAAGATTGTTTTTGTTTAGAGAGTACCGTATGTACGGTTAAACGATCTAAATAGAATTTCATTATTGAGAACTTTAAAATCAGATCGTGATATCGTAATACCATTAAGAAGTTGGGAGTTTCATTAATATCCGGTTTTACCGGAAACATAACGTCATACATGGACTGTAAAAACTTCTACTCATTTGGAAAAGGCAAGATATGTAATATTTGGATTACAAACAAAACAAAGAAATGAAATAACTAAACATGCTGGTGAATTTGATCATTGCAAACTTACAAATTTTAAGGTGTTTCTAAACTCGCAATTCTTTCCATACGACAACTTCAACATAAACTTTACAAAAGAGAGGTTTAGCGTTTTGTACGATATGTACGCAAGATTCCAAAATTCATATTATGGAAAAACAAACACACCTTTATTAACGCCAAACCAACTTACATCTACATATCCGATTGTTGTAGTTGATTGTTCCAAACAAAATGAATATGTAAAATCTTCCAGTGTAGATATAAACATAGATATGGAATTTGAACAAAATGTTTGGGGTACATCTGCTTATTGTTTAATTTTACATGATAAAATTGTTACATATACACCTTTAACCGGTATTGTAAAAGCAGTTTTGTAAAATGAAAAGAAAAAAATTCCCCCACCTCTCGGTTATAAAAGCAGGAGCGGGAACGCAAATTGTTTAGTTGACTGTCTACAGTTGTATGGGTAACATCGTCTACAGCATTATAAAAAAATGAGTTCTTTATCAGTTGTACAAGGCGTTTCCGAAACAACACCTTTATTGGAGAATGATGATGATAAACATTTTGAAGAAAATGTTGTAAAGGAAATTGATGACTTTTTAAAGTTTGGAAAACAAAATAAAAAGTTGGAAAATAATAAAACAAACGTAAGGAAGAAAAGAAAACTTGAAAAAAATATTCCACCAAACATTTTAACTGAAGTTTTCCTTCGCATCTTTTATCCTATTTCATCTTGCATGAGTAAAAGTGTGTCGATAGGATTGGTAAAATCATTAGACTACTCTCCCGCAGTAATACTAAGCCATGGTACAAAGATGGTTTTATTTTCAGAAAATGCTTGGGATTCCTTTTTAAAACATCTACATCTTATTGAATGTTATTTAGCCAACGGTTTCTTTGGAAGAAATGCTAACATTCGACTTTTGGATTGTGACAATGAAATTGACATTATTAAACATCGTGGTCAACAACAAGTGAGAATTAGAGACTCGACACAATTTGAAAATAAAATTCTACTAACACGTGAAGAATTCTACATTTTACACTATGCAACATCACATATTACCAGGTATATGAAACAATTAGTATTTTCAAGCTCTGTTATTAAGGAATATCTGGTAGATTCATGCGAAAAACAACCAGACAGCACTTTACAATACGGACCAATAGATACACCCATCTTTAATAGAATACCTCACAAAGTGGAAATGTGGAGGCAGTTGAGAAACTTTGAACCTTTTACTGAAATTGCAACGGAAGCTACAGAAGAAGAAACCAACAACAACAGTACAAAAGAAGAAACCAACAACAACAACAACAATACAGAAGAAGAAACTTTAGTAGTTTAAAAAACTACAATGTAATTTAACAAAAGAATAAACCGTGGGATAGGCCTACTGGCGACGATGCCCACGTTAAACATACATCAACGCGCCTACAACTGTACGGCCTGATTTATATATCTAACCTACCGTGGTGTGGAAAACAGTTGATCAGCAGACACCGTTATGAGCAGTCAGGATGAAGAAATGGCAGCAAAACCTTGTGTAATTGAATTTCAAGCATTTCGCGTAAACGATGATAGATTTATCATAAAAGAATTGGTAATTTTAGATTTGCTTACACAAGTAGCGTACCCGTTTTTATTTGAAGCACCGTGTTCTGTCCATGAACTAAAGTCAAAATCTAAAATAACAAACAGATGGCTAACAAATAATTTTCATCATATCCATTGGTTTGAAGGTTTTCTATCGTACAACAATGTACACAACATTATGTTTCATTTTTGCAAACAATTTAAACACATATATACTAGAGGATTGGAAAAAAAGAATTGGATACGACAGTACACGAACAAAGAAGTTTTAAACATAAAACTGGACAAAACATTTCACTTTGATGCTAGAAGTATTTGTGTTTCTACAATAGATCCGAAACACAACCAATCTCAATGCGCATTACAAAACGCATATCACTTGGCTGCTTACTTACAACAACAAACGGAAGAATGTAGTGGGCTTCCGAAGGTTATATAAACGAAGAGGCAACACACCCCGAGTATCAGTCTAACTCCATACTTCGAACAGACAACATCTCCAGTGAAGGATGGCATCACAACAGTTTCTCCAATGTTTAGTTGAACAATTCAACTTGCATTCAAAATCAAATACTCTAATTATTAAGAAATGTTCAGAACTAAATGAACAGAAACATTATATTGTTCATGAAATGAAGAAAATTGATACAACACATGGAGACGCAGTCGTCGCATCTTTATCCGATGCACCATTTACACCAGGTGATGAACCAAAGTTTCAATTATATCTTCCAAAACGATTCGTCCACTTGCTGCAAAATGAAGATCTGCGGGAAATTCTGCCATGATCATTATATATGGTGTCACACGGAGTGAGCGGAAACAACTCTACGGAACTTACTCTGCACATCGCACAAAAATAACATTGTAAATATTGTAAAAAATGTTTTAAATAAAAAGATAAAAAACAACATATCAGTATATGTTTTATATACTGATATGTTGTATTTTTTAAAAGCTCAAACGGATAACCTCGAACTTTTAATCGATAGTATTATTAGATTATTTTATTCGATAATTTTATTCGGATACTTTACATAAATACTGAACCTTAACGTTGAGAGGCTCAGTTCTGTTTAAGACAAGCTACAACCAACATGTCATCCAACAGAAATAATCTAATACGTTTAAATTATTGTTGCAAAGAATAATGTTTTAGAATACCTGAAGATGTTCCGGAATACCGGAATACCGGAACAATGAATACCGGAAAAGCTTGTACAAAATGTAATTCTTTTTGCTACTGTAAATGTAGTTGCAAAACATATCAAAAGAACCGGTTGGATAAACTAGAAGAATTGCAACAACTCGGTCTATTGTGGCAGCGATTAAAGTCAAAGTGATTAAACAAACGCCTGCCATTTTTTATCCCCACCATTACCCCCACCACTATCCCCACCATCAGAGGTACCTGCAGCACCGGCTTTGCAATAATCATTCCTGCTACACCTCTAGTTGAGTAAACAACTCTAGTCATGTCTCTCAACATTCGCGGGATTCACTACAACACTATCAATCTTAAAACCTACAAGGATTTGGAAATTTTTAGTGAAGAACTAAAACAACTTATAGCCACTGGGTTCGGTTTATCTTTGGAACTTTATGCAACAAACAATCAAAACGAAAAAAATGTGTTTTTACCAACTTACAACAACAAGAAGAATGAAAATAAGCAAGAAATTTCAGCACCGACAACAACCTACTTTTCAAATTTGGGAGCAAACTTTTCAACCTTAATGTAAAATATAAAAAAGAAAATATCTTGCATTTTTGGATTATCCGAAAATGCAAGATCTTTTTTAAAATCATCCCCGACCGACCTTGACCCACTTCCGGACATTTAAAATTTAAATACCCACCACAGCCGGGCATTTAAACTTTAAATGCCCACCCCAACACGTCACAGCTACGTCACAGCCTATGACGTCACCAGACCGGATGTAGCTGTCAAAATTTGATTAATGCGTTTTGGCCCAGAAACGCCAATTTGCCACTACTTGCCGATAAGGAGTCCAACTCCCGGCTAGATAAGTTCAGTTTACCAGGTTTGTGCCTGTCCAAAGTTTGACGGATTGTACTTCTGTAAAAATCTTGTTCTTGTACTGGAAGCAAAGTAGCGGCCATTTCTGATGGAACTACATAATCCAAGTTACATTTATGTTTTACAGCCAAACCATAATTTAAACCTTTGCTTAATACGTCAATTTCTGTTTCATTTAATTGACGATTTGACAGATTAACCACAAATTTACTATTGTCAGTGCTGAATTTTTTTTCTCTATTAGCCTTCTTTCAAAAGCCTTGAAAACTTGGCCTGTTGTTAAATTTTTTTCTTGGTTATAACCCTATCTCTTTTATTGCAGAGTGATCTCAAAATTGAATCAAAATCATTTTTGTCCAAATAACTTTATAACTGCAAATTTAATTCATCAATTTTGTTCCTACATGAACACTTATTTTTTCTAGCCTGTTCTATAGCCTGAATCAATAAATCTTCAATTATTGATTCAGTAATTTAAATCAATAATTTAATTTTTTAATAAGTTACTGCTTTTATCAGTTATCAAGACATTTGCTACCTATACTGACACCATTGTTTGGAAAATCAGTAACTTTTGTACAGAACTCGGAATGTTTTTTAGAAAAACTTAAAACAGTTGAGGTCAATGTTGAGGAAGTTTCTATGGTTAGTTATGACGTCACCAGCTTATTTACAAACGTACCTGTTAATGAAATGTTGTCAATTGTTAGAAATAAACTGCAGAGTGATAATAATCTGATTGAAAGAACAAAATTACCTGTGTCCTCTATTATGGAGCTTCTCGAGGTTTGTGTGAAAAATAGCTATTTTCAAGTCGAAGAAAATTTTTATAAGCAAATTGAGGGTTTGCCAATGGGTGGCGTGCTAAGCCCAATTTTAAGTAATATCTACATGGACGTATTCGAAGAAATGGCTATTAACACATATGACAAAAAGCCAAAATGCTGGTTTAGATACCTCGACGATGTATTTTGTATATGGGAGGGCACTCGAAGTTTAGCTGAGCAATTTTTAACGCATATAAACAATCTGAGAACTACCATTAAATTTACACTGGAAATTAAGAGTGAAGGTAGAATACCTTTTTTGGACGTTTTAATAAAAAAACTGGAAAAGAAACTTGTCAAAACAGTATATCGCAAACCTACCAACACAGGGCAGTATCTTAATTATAAGTCTAACCATGCTAACCCATACAGCACAGCAAGTCTTGATCACGTCTTACGGACGTTTAAAATGTCTAAAAATTATACGTCGAAAATTTAACCATAAATAAGACGTTATTAATACGTCTTTCATTACACGTCTTGGTTAGTTACGTTTAGAAGACGTGACTTTTAAACTCATTTAAGACAAGGTTATTTAAACTACTAGAGGGTGTTTCAAAGACGTTCTCAGATTGAACATTTAAACTGAACTAAAGATGTATTTTATTTACCAATTTATTTAACACTACTAAAAGTCAGCTTTTGAACTTTACGAAAGATATACAAAATTAATTTTGGATGTATAAAAGAAAGCTTGAAGACGTATACGAAAGTATTACATTTTTTATTGTTTTAGTAAACATAATTAACTACGAGAATGTTCTGAAGAAACTAATATCAATCTGGACTAATCTTGTAAACTTTCAAATTCAAATTTAAATTTATTTTTGACAGTTTTTTTGCATGCTGTATGGCTCATCCGGGGGGGGAGGAAATACGGGGGGAGTGGAGAATTAACAAAGCTCATAAAAGTTAAAATTCCTTCAATATTTTATGTAGGCTGAATATAAATATAGTTAATGAATTTTCTCTTCAGTGAGAATCCTTATTTTCTGTTAACCATAGGTATCTGTATGATAAATAAATTAAAATGTCATAAACGTTTTAAATTAAGTAATTTATTTTAATTTAAAAAAGAGGTCTCTTTTCTAAATTTTTTAGACGTTCGTCAAACTCTTACAGCTTATTTCTTCTGAGCATGATGTAAGAACGCTTTAAGATACCCAGGATAAAGCTTAAAGACGTCAGCGATCGATTTTGAGAATTTAGAAAGGGTTCCATCCCAGTTGGAATAATAAGATTAACTATAGTTATAAGACACAAGAGGTGTCCTCCGTGGAACCGGTGGACGAGTTGTAGATAAAGAAACCCATCATAATCTGAGATAAAACCCATCATACATCAGCGAGCGTAAGCCTACCAACGTTATTGCCGAATTTCCTATGAAGAAAACATGCGAAATTAGTTCATTTATATGCAGCCTAAAGAATGAAGTTTCACTTAAATGAGCTTTAATTTGAACTATAAAGTAAACAAAAATTAATTTGATTTTCATAGACACTATAAAACGAAAGGTTATCTTATTTTTAAAAAGGACGATCAAGATCAAATTTTTGCAATTTCTTTTACTTTCGTTGACGGATTGAGGCTTTCTTCTAAGCATATAATAATCTAAGAAAAATTTAAGATGCACAGAATATAGCTTAAAGACGTCAGCGAACAATTTTAAGAAACAGGTTCCACCCCAGTTGAAGTAAAAATATAAAATACAGTTGTAAGATAAATACGGTAAACATATTTTAAATAAAGTAACCCAACTTAATCTGAGACAAAAACCATCATAACCCTTAACAGCGAGCGCAAGCCAATTAATAATTATCAACGTTATGGGCGAATTTGTTGTACAAAAACTTCCCAATTTTCCTAAAGAATGAATTTTCACTTTAATGAGCTTTACTATTTTCTGCGAACCATATACAGTAAACCATAAGATTAATTTGAATTTCACAGACACTTTAAATAATTTTTTGAAAGGGCAATCAAGGTTTAATATTTGCTAAATGTCTTTGACGTTCGTTGACATATTAAAGCTTTCTTCAAAACGTCTTAGAATCTAAGAAAGATTGAAGATAAGCAGAATATAGCTGAAAAACGTCAGCGAACGATATTGAGAATAGATGTACGTGTTCTACCGTGGATGGAATAGAAAGAACAATTAGCTGTGAGATGTACAAAGGGGTGTCCTTCCTGGAACCGGTGGACGTGTTGGATACAAAGAAACCTATCATTATATAAGAAGTTAAATTCTTAACAGATGAGGGTTCGTATGATGTTAATCAACTTTATTGTTGGTGTATTTCTCAATCAAAAACCTTTGAAACTGATTTATTTCCCTGCAGCCTTTTTCACTTCAATGAGTGTTATCATTTTCCATGAATGATACATGAAATCTGCAACAGTTAAATTTTAACTCCATAGATATTTTCACATGCCATTTTTTTATTTTACGGGGCGCGCGGCCGGGGAGGATCACAGAACAATTATTCGAAAACCTCGTAGACGTCTTGAAGCTTTCTTCTAGGCATATAGACAATTTTCAGGATGCTTAGAAGATAGCTTTTATACGTTTACGACGATATTCCCCAGGTTCCACCCCAGATACAATAAAAAGATCAAATATGTCGTTGCAAGCTATGAGGATAGCAACCTTGCCTGTAATATCTGTTTGTATGATGACGAATTTTTTAAATGGTGGCCGATGCTGATTGTGGCATTTAAACATGTTTCCATGGTTCAATAAATTTTGGCTAAAATTCTACAGCAACTATAATCTCACCATAATTAATTAGGTAAGCGTGATGATACAAATGTTTGTTCTCTTGCCTGGATTATATTCAGAACGGTTTCTTCTAAACATTTCATAATTCGTTAAAGGAACATTGTACATATAGGTTTTAATTTTCTTTAATTTGATTCCCAAAACTCCTGAAAACTTATTGCTTAACCTGCAGGCCTTTTGTTTTCTATCAATAAACTGGTAGAAGTCGTTGAGCAGTTGTATGCCAATTTATTGTGAAATACGGTATGAATAAAAAATACATTAAAAATTGGTGACAATCAAGCCCCAAAATTACCGATCAACATTGTAAGTTAGCGTATACATATTTATAAATGAATGAATAGTGAACCTTATTTTAATCTAATGTGCATATTGAAAAAATATTGCGGGGTGTTCCAAATTAAGAAGGTGCTAAATGCCCAGGTTAAAATTTATTGACCTATTTATTAAGCAAGTAAAGATCCTTGAGGTTTATTATAAGACTTAATTGGAACTTAATTAATGTAAGCCTGAACGTTCTGTACCTGGACGATTTGGACCAGCCATTTAAAATGGGTAACGAGTCTGCAAGTCCGGTACTATAACCTGGACTTTTGTACATTCCATTAAAATGAAATTTGACCTGGAAGTTTTGAACCTACCCATTATTTCAAAGGAAACAATTATAACTTAAAGTATATTAGCGATTGACAAGTCAAGTTGTTCTATGCGAAAGTACAAGAACTACGGGTACACTTGGCGCCGTGCCGTGCAATAGTTCCAAAATTACTTAAACAGCTGTTTCACTGTAGAGTGGCCAGCTGACGAAGTGATTTCAAAATTCACAATAATTAATAGGCGTCAAGTATAACTTGAATACTTATTCAAACACAACAAGCTTAAACTACAACTTGAAGCGTCGTTCCTTTTATTTGCCAGACTTACCAATTATTACTCTATGCTGTTTCAAGATTGAGTTTTATACTCTCTGTTCACAGTTCACGGCTCTCCAGGGAATGTCAAAAACAAAACTCAAATTCAACTTCAACGGTGTTTCGGTTACTGGGTACTGGGTACTGGGTCTTTCTTTGGTTAGTTCGTAGTCGTAGAATTAACTGGTTGACGTTAAGTGTAATATGTTAAGCATGTTTTTTTGTTACAACTGTTTACTCACGGTAACTAGAAAAAATACCGTGTGTATACCGAAGACTGAAGACAACTGTTTACTGAAGTTCGTCGCTTCAAGAAAGTTGGTTTACAAAGGTAAGGACCAATAAAAAAATTCATTTATTTTAGTTTTAGCGAACACTGTTATTTTATTTGCATTCTTATTTAGAAGCCTTAAGTAATCTTAAAGCATCTAAGGGTCTAGGCAAGCCGAAGGCCTAGGTCTATGTTAAAGTCCTCTTGGTAACCAATCTTCAGGCAACATTAGGCCTATAATTCATTTTGAAAACAATTGCTCAATTTCGGATGGAGTAGGACTACAATATCAATATACAATATCAGTTAGCCCTATAATACCAACCCATAATAGGGGGCTATAGTCCTATTCATGGTTCTCAAAATCTAGGATATAACTTTGGTTTCAATTTCGTTGAAATGCTCTCGATCTGCCTAAACAACAAGATATTTTTCAATTGTACGGTATGAAGATGGTCTCTAATAATTGCTGTTTAGTTTAGAAATAGGCTGCAAATTTATAACTGTCGCAAAAAACATCCTGTTATTAAGCTTTTGTGCCTCGCTTTTACCATTTTGTAAGCATGTCTATGTGAAAACACTGGGTAGGCCCAAAATGGCTACATACGCCTAATTTAGATCCTTCTCTGTGATGTATCGAACTGAATAATGGCCTGAAATCCCCCACCAATACAAATTAAATGTGATAAAAGTTAAATGTGAGACGGGCAATGTTAATCGTTCCATAGACGTTGTGTGCGCTGATTTCGAAGCGTCAATCACCATTGCCCACTTTACATTTGACTCTAGTGCAATGACGTCGACATTGAGCGTGCTGACCCCGTAAATGGAGCCTTTAGCAGTAAGTTAAATCGCCTTTAGCAGTAAAATTATAAATGGCATAATGGGCTACAATGGTGTTCATACGGCAAGCGTTAGGCCGGTTAACCTGCGAGGACTAACACACCTGTCTAGAGAACCAGGTTAGTATTTTTTAAGAAAATTATATTACTTGGGTGTTGGCAGGGGCTGAACACTACTGTACCTGACCTTATGTTCGTCTTTCCAGGCACAGCATGACTCACTTCCTGTCATTTATCTTACTCTTTACAGTCAGTTCAATCAATGATTCTTTAGAGGACTGGTGTTTTCGACTGTGAGTCATATGAAGATTCATGTTAAAGGTCTAGCCTATGTATAAATAGGTACTAATCTTGTTTGCAAAAATAATTTTTATTTTAAAATAAGCCTATAAAAATCACTAATGTACCATAAAATACTTTTTTTTTAAATTTTGGAAAAAGGAAACACATTGCTGGCTGCAATATAAGGACATTTTCAACAAAATAACAATAAGACTTCGGCCTACTTTTGATATAACTTAGTAAGGGGCTGCTACTCAAAAGAATTTTGTATATTTTTATTTGCATTTTAAATAGGCTACTTATATTTTCTGTAATTTGGATTGAAAAGTAATACCAACCGTTACATGGGTTTACTGATATGCAACATAAAACAAATTTTACAAATAATATTTTGGCTGTGGATAGGCTAGTTGAAAAATCCCCAAAATACTCCTCTAGTAATATACTCCTCTACTTCAGGTCTGTAGGCCTACAGTTTATATATGGTGGGTGGTTGAGTAGGTTTATTAGCTGAATCGAAGTACTGTAGTAAATTAAATGATGAATGAATGAATGAATGAATGAATGAAAACGTCTTTTATTTAGCCAGCGTTATTCAAAGTACAATGCTTTGCTTTTCAATACAACTGTTGTCAAGTTATTGAATCCCAGAATACCGAGAGAGGTCATCAATGTTGTACTAAAGGACTCAGATGTGGGTTAGGGCCCACTAAGTTTAGAAAACAACTCCTTATAATAACCATGGAGCCAACATATTGCCAACATATTTATGATCCTGTCAATATTACTGTTCACAGTGTACAATGCATAACCCATGTCTGCTCTGACCTGGGTCTGCTCATAAAGACTGATCCGATATCGATCATCTACCTATCATCTTTTGCTTAGCCTATTTATTCAATATCATTCCTACATCTGATTTTAGTTAATACAGACAAAATGATCGACGGTTTCTGGACACAATAAATTATGAAGGTTACTTCTTTTTAAGACCGACTAATGAGAGATAGTTTCATTTTATCAGACGAAGGTGAATATCATATGTTGGAAATACAATTTAAGTATTTGCTTGTTTACGGTTTTTAGGTACTTTTGTATTATTCGGAGGCCACCCTTATGCTGCGGCGGTTATGTTTGGTTAGGCTATCATAAATATGTTAGTAGGACTTTCCTCGTTTCGTTACGAATCGAATGATACCAGACGAGTCATACCTTCGCCCGCCAAATCCCCTGCAGTAGGCCTAGATCAGGTTGCTGACTGGAGTGTGTGCATCACTTGCCTACAAGATTTGGCGGGCGAAAGTATGACTCATCCGGTGTCGTTTGATTTGTAACGAAACGAGGAAAGTCCTACTAACATATTTATATGATAACCTAACCTAACGTAACCGCTGCAGCGCGCTGTATAAGGGTGGCGATCGGGTGTTGCCGCTAGCGGCGGTGACGCTTTACCTCGCCGACATTGCTGCCTTCTGGGAGGCAGAACACAAAGACCGCTCATCATAATTATGTCAAATTTGAATAGTAAGTCAATTAAAGTGTGTTCTCTCCAATTAAGTAGGTAGTTATTTTTTATATCCAGTTAAAAAACCTATCTAAAAATAGTGGCCTCCGTATAATACCAAAGTACCGGTTTTTATTTCAGGTGGGATGATGCCACCAAGATGATCCAGAAGACGGCCCTACAGCACGAAGGCTTATCTTCTCAATGTTAGAAGACCACAAACGATTGGGTACGGTGATGAGTGACTTTGGGTACGGTGGTGAGGCTGAACTACTTCAATACCAGTGACCATGGGAGTAAGAGCAAGTAAGTTTGTTAATAATTCATTTCCGCAATTACAATAAAGGCCTAAATTATAAGACTTATTCAGTCATGTCACTATAACTAGAGCTTCAGGGCTTTTTTCTCGCCATTTTATTGATCAATTCTGTTCATAATAGTAGGCTATGCTTTTTGTGAATGTTTATAACTTCCACTATTTATGATTAAGTGCAGTAAGAACAGTCACCCCCCTCTCCCCCGCCCAGCAACCAAAACAACTTTTAGGAATTTGCTCTTGGCTCCATTAGATGCTTTATAAACCCTCATACAAGAAAATTTAAGCCGTGGCCAGTAAAAATCTATTATAACTTTTGATTTGTGAGTCAAATTTATATAGCATATTTCTATTATTAGTCAAACTATTTTAGGCCTAAAGATTTTTTAAATAATTATTTGGGTTTGTTCTTCCTGGCCGTGCAATTTTTATTATGATATGAGACCAGAATCCCGAGAGGGGTCATCAATGTTGTACTAAAGGACTCAGATGTGGGTTAGGGCCCACTAAGTTTAGAAAACAACTCCTTATACTAAAGTTGCTTAGTTTGAAAAGGCCTAACTTTTATTAATATATTGTTGTTCAACAATTGATAAAGCCACCATATTGGAAAATGGCTGCTTAAAAGTGTTTTTAGGCTGATGCAGCTTTGTTATCCATCTTACTATAAGGTTTACTGAAGGAAGTTGCTGAGATTTTGATGATCTACAACTTTTATATTTACTTTGTTATTGTAAACTCACTAATGGGCACATCTTAGAAAAATGGCCGCTAATAATAGTGTTTTGATTGGGACTTTTTTAGCATTGAATTTACACTAGCAAACTAAATACAAAAGTTGTTTGGTTTTAAAAGATCTATAACTTTTGTATTTAACATATTGTTACACAACTATAAATAAAGCCGCAGTTTTAGAAAATGGTGGCCAAATATGTTTTTCTTGGAAATTTAACCTTGAAAATTTAAAATAACCAAGTTTTAGTCGGCATCATTGGATTCAGCTTGAAAAAACAAATAATTTTATTTCTCGAATCACTGATTTATATGTCCACTGGTTACCAAGATATTGTAAATATTACAAACAGAGTGCGTTGTCCCTATAATATCCTTATGGGAATAAGTAAAATTCTATATCTCTCTCATTTCTTGACTTACATGAATACAACTTTCTATGCGGCTTCTTTTAGTTGAGATCTACTGGTTTATGGCTTGAAGTAATCTATTTTTACATTTCCGTGGCAGCAAACCTGCGTGTTCATGTACTATCATCGATAAGTAGGTAATCACGGATGCAATATAAGCGCATTATTAAATAAGTCAGCTTTGCTGCTTGGTCAGTTTAGTGATGTAGGCTATTATATCACCTCCTTTGGCTATTTTTAGGTCGAGTCAGTGAGTTTTATTGATAATTATTTACTGTTCGGCAAAGATTTCTAGCTTTTAAATTACATCTCACACGCAGATAAGAAGTTATAATTGCTAATAACCTTAAAATGGAGCACATACTCCTTTCACAGTGGCGGATTTACCACTAACCCCTCCCCGCACGTCGATAGGGGGTCACATACAGCCAAAACTAATTGAGTGAATTTGAGGAGAAAATTTTGGACTCGGGAATGTTATTAACCAAACAAATTTCAAGAAAAGACCACCACTTTTCTTGTGGCCGGCCAGATCTCAGGGGGTCCACACAGAGATCTGAGCTCAGGGTCCTGGCGTCCCAGAATGTGACTTAGCCTTTTAGCGAATTTCCCCTACAGGGAAGAAGCTATTACCATGGGTCTCATGGTAAGACCTAAGCCCCAGACCATGATAACTTTTTGTTTCGCGGCCCCTATCGTGTCTGTTAGCACGATAGCGGCCGTAAAAATGGTCCAATATTTGAAAATTTGTACAGACATGTAAAGTGGTAATCAATTGGATGAGTTCGTAAACAAGCCCGATCAAATTCTAAATGACCGCCATTTTCCAATATGGCGGTCAACTTTGATTTTTCTTATGGAACACCCTATATTTTATGGTGTATTTGGATTCTACGCTTAATTTTAAGAACTTTTTACTCTTTGACATTTTTTCCTAAATCCAATAGTAAAGAGGATATACGCCGTTAAAGTTTGAATCTTTCCCATAAGAAATGCATTGAATAATTGTTGGTACTCTGTATATCGATAACGGTTGGGTTAAATCAAAAATACCAAAGAAAAAAGTACCTTAAAATGTGATTTTAGTCGAGATTCAACCATAGAAATAGTTTTAGTCAAGATTTATTCATAAAAATGAAAAATTTTGAATAGTTTTGGACTCTATAGGCTAAGGATTGCATGGGATGGCCCGGTTAAAATGGTCACAATGTATTTCAAATGGGGAAAATCAAACTTTAACTGCTTATATCTCCTTAACCGTTGGGTTTAGGAAAAAATGTCAAAGAGTAAAAGGTTCTTAAAATTAAGTGTAGAATCCACATACGCCATATAATACGAAAAATACGAACACCATCACTACGAAAAATCAAAACTGTCCGCCATATTGGAAAATGGCGGCCATTTAGAAAAAAACTGAATTCATATTCTTAAATGTCTTAGAAGAGTAGGTGAAGTCACCTAGGTATTTAAAGTTTTCTCTAAATCCAATACTTTCTGAGATATCAATGGTGGCACAGTTAAGTTGGACACCCTGTATAAGCCATGTGTACTCTTTCCCAATGTTATTTTTATGGATCTTAAAATAACATTTCATATCTCGCTATGATGGATTGAAATAAATTCTTTTGCATTAGAGATTCGCTGAGTAAGCAGGTCTGCTGCAACGGGGGTATTTATCTTACTGTGATTTTGTTATAATCAGCATAATAACAATCTCCCCTTCACCCAATCTAAATCTTCCCCACATTCAAGGTAACACCCGGTCCTAATTATCTTAGATAATCACGTATCCCTGCTAATAATGAAAAGAGACCAGCAGTAGAAAAACCTAAAAGTGTTTATCACAGGCTTTAATAAATACTTTTAGGTTTTCCTAAAAGTGGAAATAAAAAATTAATTACTATTTTAAGGTAAATACTAATAATAGGTCATGTTTTTTTAGGTAATAGGTAAATAATATTTTTATCTAAATAAAATTGTATTTACAGTACACTCCCAGTCATCTGAACCCCTGCTATCCGAAACTCAGGGTCATCTGAGGTGGTTCTAAGTTATAAAATATTTTTGGTTGGAACATTAGAATAACTTGATTTACACGTATTTTGTTTAGAATGAATATGAAATCATCGGTAATTCGTTAGTTTATTCATTTATTCGAGTTAAATAAATATTGAAAAATTTAAATAAATATTGAAAGTGTTATTTTATGGCATAAATTCTCCTGTATAACCCAGACCTGCATTTCAAATCAAAATCGCAAGAAGATGAACTGAACGAATCGTCTGATAGATGTAGGGCAGGAGTTCACTATTATCGAACAATGATTTCCCCAAAAAAATTGACGAACTCATCGCCACATGAGGCCTTATGAGAATGACGTGTGACGTAGAAACAAGTCATGCCGCTTGCACCAGTACACTACCACGTTCGTATTGGACTAGATTCACCCTTGCTTGATGTTAGTGAACTCCCACCATTAACAAATGTTTGTACAACCGTAAATAGACGTTACACGGCAAATGGCGACTTTTCTTGATGAAGTGTTTATGTAACTTATTGTTGTTTTTAAATAAAGGTACTATATTCAAATAATTTGTCGACTATAAATTCCTATTTTGCTGGCCTACATACACTATATATTGATAAAATAATAATAATTTTTAGTTATAAAATAGTACTAGCATCCCACTTACTATTGTGGTCACAAAACAGTCTAACCTCAAAATATAAGCAACCTCTGAGATTCTTAGTATCTGAGGCAGCCTCATCGCAAAAAACTCGAATAATTGGGAGTGTACTGTATTTTGTTTATAAGAATAGTTTATTAATAAAGTTCTTATGTTTTCCAGAGGACAATAAGGACAAGAAAAACTCAGCAGTGCAGTTTATGGTGACGGAGCAGGAAGAGTTTTAATTATTGTGTATTATGAGTTTTTGTAATTATTCGTTATTCAGGTAAATAAAGTTTTGTTCTAAAAATTGCATTTTTTGTTTTTATCCTCTATTGCAGCATTTTCTTTGTAATTGCAAAATCAACATTTGATCTTATATAGGCTAATACCTTTTCAAATAAGTTTTTCAATTAATTTACTGATGTCTATATGGAATGTTTATTTTAAATCATACTTTATCCATTACAGAGGATTTACAATAATATATTTTAAATGAAAATAATATATTAATCACTGTTATTAGGCCTAAAAGCAGAATTGAGATGAAATTGTCTTTACTTATTTTAAAGTGCAATATGTCATTCTGAAACTATGTCTATACTCATAAAATAATGTTAATATTCCTCTTGAAAGAAGCATCGTTATATACATTTTAGGTAAGACATCTTTAAGGTACATTAAAGACATTCCCACACACAGAAGATTCACCTCTACCTCTCAAACACCTCTTAAAGTAACTGCTCAAAATTGTCACTAGCTTTAAACTGACTTAAAGCTGTCTCACGAACATTTGATTGTTTTAGATTTTAATAGTATGTCTTGAAGAAGGATAAATTAGTACCTTTCGCTTCTATAGGACTTGAAGATGGATAAAATCCGTCTCATAACCATCTATAAACCTCTTGAGGCAACTACTTGATATTGTGATGCAATAAAAGCTGACTTAAATCTTTCTTGAATACATCTTAGACATTTTAAGATGTGCTTAGTATGTCTTAAAGGAGGTTAAATTAATACCTTGGAAGTATTTTTCAGCTAGAATATGGATAAAATCCATCTTAAAATCATCTCTTTAGACATGGTTTAGATGTCTTCTAAACGAAGGGAGGTTCCGTAATTCAACATTTTAACAACGTTTAATATACGTATACCCTGGTCTTGAGGCACGTCTTGAAGACGGTTAGGACAGCTTATTGCGATAGATTTTAAACATCTTCAAGATGAGAGTGTGCTGTATGGGAACAGTGTCAAGTTAGCTCTCGCCCAAGGATTGTTTAAGAGAGCGATGACGTATTGTAGCGAGGAGTCAGATAGACAGACCGAGGTAAATGTGGTGTTTAAAGAACTACAAGGAAATGGATACCCTATCAAAGTTTTAAACAAAGCTTTAAACAAGGCCCGATAAAAGAGAAATACAGTTGTCACAGAAATCAACAAATCGGTAACTACTGTGGTTGTGCCATATGTGAAAGGCCTATCGGAAAAAGTGCGTAGGATAAATAATAAATTTGGGATAAGAACTGCCTTTAACAGCACTAGAGACCTACGCAGTGTTTTAACGAAAGTGAGGCCTAATGACGGGGTCCATAATTCAAAGAATGTGGTATACAAAATTCCATGTAGGTGTGGGGATAATTATTATGGCCAAACATCGAGACCAGCTGAAGTTAGGATTGGGGAGCATAAAAAACTGTTGTCAAAAGCCGATGCAAAAAACTCTAAAATAGTTGAACATGTGATGTCCACACAGCACCAAGTTGACTGGGCATCGTCATGTATTGTGCTGAAAGAAGAAAGGTGGAAAGAAAGGAACATATTGGAGGCAGCATGCATGGCGGTTGACAAAAACAGTTTTTCCCAGCCAAGTGCATCATTTCACCCTATGTTTGTGCCACTAATAGAGAGGGAGGTTCGAATTAAAATAGATAAAGGCAAGTGTGTGTATCCTCCCCCGCCCCCTCCGTCTGATAACACAGATAACGTACCGGTCAGGCTTTCAGGTTGGATACTGTTTTAATAGTCTTTGTCACCTCTCTTCTTACACTGAAACTCATAGAAAAAAGGCTTTATTGAAAAATACAATACAATACTCATCCCTGCAAAAGTAAAGAAAATACAAACAAACAATATAATTATTTATTTCAGATGTAGGCCTACCCTATTATTTTGTCGTTAGTATAATTTTTAAGCCTTGAACTAAAAATCGAAATAATTTACTAGCGCCCATCTATACTCCTCACGTAGTCCTTAAATATCGCCCTGATAGACAGAGGATTACCTTTAGATATTATAAAACATAAAACGTCATGAATTATTAATGAGAGTCATGCCATGATTATTCACGTTGTGCCCAAGGGAAGAAGAAGGCCGCTCAGCAGTCGCGCTCACGTTCCTACGTTACGGCCTCCTCATTTCCTTGTTTCCCCGGGTCCTTTTTTTACTTATTCACAACCAACATTGGGTTCCTTTAAAATCTTGTTGACTTTTAACTGCTTCCAAACTCAAAACGACATAAAAAATTTAAATTTCAATGTTAATTCAAAATCATTTTTAAATTAATTTTAAAGGTTTTTTTAATAATTGCAATAAACAAAAACATAGGAAGTAATATACTAAATATGTTTGTAGCTTATCTGATTGTGTTTGATGTTTGATCATTTCCATTTTTTGGATCCAGCTGCCATCGCTTATTCTGCGAATAATTAATGTTGTAAAGATATAAGTTTTCGCAGGTAACAAGGCTATACAAATGATCAAACTCAATCCCCACTCATACCCCAGTCATGGGGAGCGACCGGGTGTAAAGGTAGAACGCGGGGCTTCGGCTCCCAGGGTCCTGCGTTCAAATTCCGCCAATCACCAATGGCATTCTGCTATATGATAATTCCGTAACCTTGAGGGTGCACAATAGGCTTAATAAGCTGCAGTGCATGTCCAAGGAAACTCCTAAGCCTGGCCCTTGTCTAGGAAAAAAAATACACCAGTCATGTTCACAACATATCAGACAGGCTTAAATGAGTACAGTATAACTGGTGCCAATTCTTGGGGCCCACGCCGTCCATAAGACTAATGTTAATTTTAGCATTGGACTTATGGACGGCGTGAGCCTCAAGAATTGACGCCAGGTATACTACATGCTATCCTGGATTCCAGCCCCATAAAACCATGCTAATATCAATCATGAATATACTATACCTTTATAGTATATGAAAATGTGTGAATTTCAAGGTGATACCGCAAGGTAATATTTCAAGGTGGTAGTCTTGCAATATTACCACCAGGACACATACTTATCACCATCCATTCAACCTTAATCAAATTGAGAGTTTACTTTCTTATAACATTTATTTAGTAACTTTCTTATTTTAGACATATGAAAAAACAACTTTGAACACCAGAAAATGTTGTTCCGGAACTCTTTCTTCTGGTTGTCTCGCAAAATAATACAACATACCTGGTCAAGAAGACAATTTTGTCGTACCCGTGTAGTTTGTCTTACTTTAAGAGAATTGACGTTGTTCTTGAGGGAATAGCATGTGAGAAGACTGGAGACTTTGTACGCCTCGACAGTCATTCATTAAATTACAATGAAATGGGTTAATTACGGTCAATTGCCGGTGACAAATTTAATTTAGGATAAAATATGACTACCAAAAAGAATTCTTGTTGTGTCATATTATACATACATGAAGACGTTGGTTGGAAAGAAGTCAAGAGGTATAGTGAGTCATCATAGCTACGGCTGCTACAAATGACTCAAATGCCTTATTATATTCAGGCGTCTCTGCATCAACACCTTAGTGTACCCAGGCGTCTCTGCGTCAACACCTTAGTGTACCCGGGCGTCTCTGCGTCAACACCTTAGTGTACTAAGGCGTCTCTGCGTCAACACCTTAGTGTACCCAGACGTCTCTGCGTCAACACCTTAGTGTACCCGGGCGTCTTTGCCTCAGCACCTTAGTGTACTCAGGTGTCTCTGCGTCCACACCTTAGTGTACTAATGTCTCTGCGTCAAAACCTTAGTGCACTCAGGCGTCTCTGCATCAACACCTTAGTGTACCCGTGCGTCTTTGCGTCAACACCCTAGTGTACTCATGCGTCTCTGCGTCACTACATTAGTGTACTCAGGCGCCTCTGCGTCAACACCTTAGTGTACTCATGCGTCTTTGCGTCAAACCCTAGTGTACTCAGGCCCCTCTGCGTCAACAGCTTCGTCATTGATGGCGTGCGATGCCATTAGAGGTTTCATGGGCTACAACGTATCATTAAATTTTATTGCACAAACCTTTATCAGTATCATAATTTAGCCAGTGGCGTTACTCTCGTCACTGCACATCTTCGATTATACTGGCACGTCATTTGAGGTTCACACAGGACATTTTTCGCCCCACTTAAAAGCCCGAAGGGACGCCACTGCTAAATGCTAGTGTATACCTAACCTTCGGCAATTCAGGAGGATTCGCCTACGACCAATGCTATTTGACTTTATAACTTCCTTTAAAGCAGGTAGTAAATCATTGCTTTACATTATGCTTTTAATAATAACTATATTTTTCAGGAATAATTTCGAGGTTTTATTTTCATTTTCATTTACTTTTTCAAAAATAAAGATTCACCCAGAGCAATATCACAAATACTTAAAACATATAACCATTCTTGTTGAGGCTTGGTTACTAAAGAATTTAAGGTTAATAAAATAAAATGGACGGCTATTCATATTGACATAAAGCTAACAAATATTGGATAGGTATATCATGAAACGTGTTGAGATACCACAACGCTCAAAGCCAGTATCCGACTCCCCTCTTAAACTGAAACTTAATATATTCGAATTTATCTTTAATCTAATATTTTCACAAGAACAGCTCTCAAAAACTGCGTTTTGCCGTACATTATGTTTTATCGTTTTACCTTTTCGAGATATACATATTAACTTGTATACGACTGACGACTGTGAAGACTTTGAAAATATGTACGCAAGATTAGGTAAAAAAAATTGAAAGTACAGAAATGTATTTAAAAAAATTAGTATTTATACGCGACATGGCTAAATAATAGTTGTTACACATTATTACGTTGACTTCTTACACATTTCCTTCGGTTGGCCCACCATCCACGCACATAATGGGCTTAAGCATGTTTCAAGAGGGCCTAGCGGTTTTAATAAAAGATTTTTTAAAATTTCGTCCTTCAACAGACCCTGTTCAATTCCAAAGGACAACGACGTCTATAAGGAAAGAAGCCTCAAATGATTTATGCGGTCGTTCATCGTAAACAAAAGGATGTTTCGAAAATAAATAAATAATTACCCGAAGACACTTTTCTTGTCTCACAAAATAAAATTTCTTCCGAAGCCCAGAACATTGCACCGATACTACGCAAAATCCAGGGAAACCAAGTGTCAAATAAAAATTCTATGTTTAACAAATCACATAAAAATTAAAATAACATTTAAAGTCATGCCTTCGGGTTAAATCAATATCTAAATAATGCCAAGTTAAAAAGTAAAACCTCGAATTAGTTCTTATTACTGTATGGATGAATTAGTAAAACAATAATACAAAAAAGACACAAAACGAAGAGTGATATTGATTATACCTAACATCTTTGTTTCTTTTTATCAACTGAAAAGCAAATAAAGTTTCGGACTATTGATGCTTTACTATCACTATGACACTATGCTCTACTATAATATGACAGAAAATACGTGACTTGATCCTAAATTCAAGCGTCTTTTTGCAATAAAGTCAGTATCATGCTGAGCGGGCTTTAATAATCTGAATTTTGATGGCCCTTGTTGATACGAGCCAAGTCCCTCCCATCGGTATCATACCCTGAGTGCCTAATATACGAGACATTTGTTTAGCCTTGGCATCGGTCTCATACCCTGAGTGCCTAATATACGAGACATTTGTTTAGCCTTGGCATCGGCCTCGTACCCTGAGTGTTGGAAGATTGAAGTAATCTATAGTCAAAACAAATAATTGAATTCAAAAGTTGTGATGACAGCTGATGGTGTATGTTTTTGTTTACTTGTTATGATGTTAAAGATAGTTTTATATAAAGAGCCTTTTAATTTCATGTAGAATAAAAAGGTTTAATTTAATCGTTTGAGTATTAATCGTTTTAAGTATCAATCAGTAAATTCAATAAAAAGAAATATTAAAATCAGAACAACACTTTTTGTATAGTTTTACCAAGTTGTTCTCAGACTGAGTGCCTAATATACGAGACATTTGTTTAGCCTTGGCATCGGCCTCGTACCCTGAGTGCCTAATATACGAGACATTTGTATAGCTTTTGTATTGGCCTCCATACCCTTGGTCCAAAGTATGAACAAATCTGATTATTAAAAGGTTTATATTTATGTCCTTTTTTCATAAATTAAAATGTAATGGGTATATAGGAATAATATGCATTAGCATGTTTAAGAAAAAATGATAAATAGTAGTTTTGCATTATTTTGAAATGTTATAACTCTAAAATGCATACATTTTACCCATACAGAAAATGCATATAGAAATATTTGACCAATATAATAAAGAGAGAACACATATCTATTCTGTAATATGTAAACAAATATTGTGCTAACATAGTTACTATGTAAAGATATGGAAACTCATATCTGTGACAGTATACAGGAATAATAGGCTCGTATTTTTTACTAGAGGCTTTTAGGGGCTAAAACTCCTAACTATGAAATCGGCAGAGTAAAAATTTTAAATATTGTTCTTTGCTACGCAAAATATTGATTTTAAATATATTGGCAAAATATATTTATGTGGTTTTTGTGCAAAAATATTGAAAGCATTAACATTACATTAATATTTCAGGAATGTTACTCATAAAACTATATTTAGCACGTAGCTTTAAGTCAAGAATATCCGCATTATATGTTTTGATGTAAAAAAGTAGATTTTTCCTTTTCAAATACTTTTTAAATCGTAGAAATTTTACTCTACTTCTCGTTTTCTGAAGGTATTTTGAAATACCTTAATTTTTCCTGGGTCCCTGAGACCAAGATCCCCAATTTCCTCTTCTCTTATCCAGGAATATGCTAAACGCTCACAAACCCCCTCAATTGTGAGTCAAACCTTTCCCTTACATAATTACACATAATACAAATTAATATTTGATATAAAGGCTACTATCAAATAAATATTAAAAATCAAGACGAGTACTCTTTTTCATGGAATATTTTATTCCACCGACGCGCGACTCGTTACGGCTAGCAATAGCCATCATCATAGTGGTGTATGATCTATTTTTCTTTGTACATTACCTTATTCTAATTTTATCAACAAAAGTTCAGTGAATGATAAAATTATGATTTTAGCCGTTAAATTTTTCATCATTATGGGTTCGGTTGTTTTTTCTTTATATCAATATTTTTATTAAATATAAAATAGTCTCCTTATATTGTATTTAAAAGGTTGTCGTTATCTTTATTATAGTTATTATGAGGGTAAACCCCTTCTTTAATGTTTATTTTATTTACTTTTTTCACTAGATCAATTGCAGTCATGTTTTTTCGTGGTACTTATATTTTTGATCGGTTGCAGTATATGATCTGCGAAGGCAGATTATTGAGTTAGCAAAACTGACGTATAGACGTGAACGTTATAACTTTTACAAACAAATAAATTAATTCAATCATTTGTAACATGTACTTATATTGGCGCTAATCTTTTAATGCATGAAATTCTACAAAATAATGAGTCATTAAAATGCGAAATAACTACTAACTCTTAAAAGGAAGTTGGGAATTGAAAGAAAAATGTTATAATTTTAAAATAATTTATTAGATGTTGTGAAAGAAGTTAGGTATTTCGGAAATGGTATGGTGTCCAGACCTGTAGTTATATATCGTTTTATTTTACCATAAAATAAGTAATACAATTTGTATGCACAATTTTTGAGCCTATATTAGTAACAAGGAAATATTCATTTTGATAAGATGTATGGTCTTAATGATCCCGCTTCAAACCATGGAACACTGAAACACCTGTTACTCAGGTAATATTAGTTCATAGTGTTGCTATTCAAAGGTATTTGAGTCTAAAAATATGAGTAACGCTTCTGAAAGAGGGCAGTAGGCTATGGTTGGCTTTGAGTGTATAAATGGCACATCGACACTGGTGTAAGAGAGAAAATGAAAGAGGGGTAGAAGTGAGTAGAGGAATTATTTATTGCTTAGTGGGATGGATTACAATCTGATAGTAAAGCACACCACGCTCTCTCTCTCTCTCTCTCTCTCTCTCTCTCTCTCTCTCTCTCTCTCTCTCTTTCTCTCTCTCTCTCTCCCCGGAGTGAGGGTGGCTCAGCCAGCAATTCATATCACCAAGGGGTATACTTGTGATACAACAGAACACTGTGGTGGGTTTTAATTTTTACTGTTGACCTTCATTGTTTTTCTCTGAAAACTTAACCTCTGTCTTTTATTTTTAAAACTGGTTTATACGAAACTACTAAAGTCAAGGAAACAAACGGTTCATTATACAGGATGTTAAAAAAGCGTAGCTGCCTATGCAGAACCGGATTCTATATCCAAAAATAAGTCGGAGGTATACAGTAAATTGTTTGTAATTTTTCTCCGATTAGCCTGGATATATTTCTCACATAATTTAACACGACTTAAAAAAAAAAAGATTCAAACGTTGTATACAAACAACTATAAAAAGGACAGATTTTTATCTTATAAACACCGTAAATTTGACTAAATATCGGTGTCGGAAAACAAAGCAAAAATTCAAAAAAACTTTATTCTACATAACTTTGGAAGTAAAATACAATTTTGAATAGCTATTTTGATGGGGCCTCTGCGAGCCTGGTGTGTCCTCGTATTTTGAAACGCCGTGTATTTTTGAAGCGAATTACGAATTCTTATTTATTACACATTATTTTTACGTATTATAGAACCAAACATCGGAAGTAATTGATTGGAGAGGAGCGTGGTTAGAGGTCTAGATGTTAGAACGCGGGGTTTTGGTTTTGGAAGACCGGGTTTAATTCCTGAAAATGGCCAATGGTGCTTTCGCTACGTGATATTACTATAACACAGTCGCCATAACTCTGAGTAAAGTGACAAACGGTTCCGGGCTAGGGCCACAAACCTATAGGATTCGCAAAAAGGACAAATAGTACTTTACTGTAATCAACATTATATTTATCTTATACCACTACCAAACTATGAAACAATAAATAGACGTTGATCAAAAATACAAATTAATATGGAATAAAAGCAAATTATATAACGAAACAAACACACAAGCAAATAACCACAACCGAGGGGCAAACAACCAAATTAAATATAAATATCAATATCGGTGTTTAAAAGTAAATATCAATATCCATATAGCAAACAATATTATTAATAGGTATATCCAAGCCAAGTCTTCTTTCCTCGCAATTTTCATCTTTCTTGTTAAAAGTGACAATGCATATTTTGGGATGACACGGAATTCCTCTGGAATATTTAAAGCACGATTTAAATTCATAATCAATTAAAACAATAGCAAGTTGTCAAGGAATCAGGTTTTAGTTATACTCTCAATTTCCTCAAGAAAACGAGTATATTTTAAGTTTATTATTATTAGTATATAATACAAAAACAATCAAATAATTAAATACAGAAAATTGATATCTTGCAATAATTACCGAAAACCTATGTAGGCCTACCTTATTTCTCCTTACAGTTGGTATACATGATGTAGGACGTGCAGCGGGGGTACCGCGGCGGGAGAGACGTTGCGAGCCTGGTGATATAGACGTTGCTATATGTTAAATGCTAGATGGGTTCTCTGACAGTCTGTGACCATGTTGCAGGATGGGCAGCGGGGGCCCCACGGCGGGAGAGACGCTGCGAGCCTGGTGATATAGACGTTGCTATATGTTAGATGCTAGATGGGTTCTCTGACAGTCTGTGACCATGTTGCAGGATGGGCAGCGGGGGCCCCACGGTGGGAGAGACGCTGCGAGCCTAGTGATATAGACGTTGCTAGAAGTTAAATGCTAGATGGGCCCTCTGACAGTCTGTGACCATGTTGCAGGATGGGCAGCGGGGGCCCCACGGCAGGAGAGACGCTGCGAGCCTGGTGATATAGACGTTGCTAGATGTTAGATGCTAGATGGGCCCTCTGACAGTCTGTGACCATGTTGCAGGATGGGCAGCGGGGGCCCCACGGCGGGAGAGACGCTGCGAGCCTGGTGATATAGACGTTGCTATATGTTAGATGCTAGATGGGTTCTCTGACAGTCTGTGACCATGTTGCAGGATGGGCAGCGGGGGCCCCACGGCGGGAGAGACGCTGCGAGCCTGGTGACATAGACGTTGCTAGATGTTAGATGCTAGATGGGCCCTCTAACAGTCTGTGACCATGTTGCAGGATGGGCAGCGGGGGCCCCACGGCAGGAGAGACGCTGCGAGCCTGGTGATATAGACGTTGCTAGATGTTAGATGCTAGATGGGCCCTCTGACAGTCTGTGACCATGTTGCAGGATGGGCAGCGGGGGCCCCACGGCGGGAGAGACGCTGCGAGCCTGGTGATATAGACGTTGCTATATGTTAGATGCTAGATGGGTTCTCTGACAGTCTGTGACCATGTTGCAGGATGGGCAGCGGGGGCCCCACGGCAGGAGAGACGCTGCGAGCCTGGTGATATAGACGTTGCTATATGTTAGATGCTAGATGGGTCCTCTGTGACCATGTTGCAGGATGGGCAGCGGGGGCCCCACGGCGGGAGAGACGCTGCGAGCCTGGTGATATAGACGTTGCTATATGTTAGATGCTAGATGGGTTCTCTGACAGTCTCTGACCATGTTGCAGGATGGGCAGCGGGGGCCCCACGGCAGGAGAGACGCTGCGAGCCTGGCTGCTCTCGGCTCTGGTGGTGCACGGAGCGGTCGCCGGTAACCCCGACGCCAAGCGCCTCTACGACGACCTTCTCTCCAACTACAACAAACTTGTCAGACCCGTGGTCAATACGACGGACGTCCTGCGGGTCTGCATCAAGCTCAAGCTCTCCCAGCTCATAGACGTGGTCAGTGCGAACCTAGTAAAAAATCCTTAAAGTAGCAAATAGCCTATTTATTTGTAATTACTGAGCTTAAAGTTAAAGCGCTTGCCCAGTGTCAAACATCGCTGGTTCGATCTCCTGTTCTACGTCACCTCCGGCTAGCCTATGTGACCATTACCGCTACGGCACCTGGCTGTCTTTAGATCGTCGCATAGGGTTGTTGGCTATTGGAAACGGGCAGTTGAAGTTGTTTTAGCCTAATAAAAATAAGTTTAAAAAATTGGATTCTACGCCTGCATCAAGCTTCAGCACTCCCAGTTTATAGACGTGGTCAATGCAAACCTAGTATAAAATCCGTGAAGTCACATCATTAGGCGGGTAGCAAAAACTAGAAACTCCAGCTGTGTAAAATGACTTGATGTTTAAGGCAGCTAAGCTCCTATACATATGCAAGTGGTTGAACATATTTCCAGCAGATAACAGCACTTAAACTCGGTTATGAATGAGTCTAGCTGAGTTTAGTTTGGTTGGAAATAATAAACTGTCTAAGTGAATTCAAAACATGTAAACACATAATAGTACGACGCCGAGTGTAATGCTTACTGACTAAATATGACTTTTAAACGTTTAAAGCTACTTGTGTATTCACTTATTTCAATATCCAGCTAATTGCGGAGACAAACATAGCTGTCTAAAATGTCAGATGGGGAAATGATTCACTAAACAAAACGGTCGTTTCAAAGCGGGCAGCCAGCAGCCCCGCCCAGCCGGAGGCAGAGAAAAAGAAGAGGAGCGACGGTTCATTGGAGGACAAGGACTCGGAGAAATGGACCGACGTGGTTAAGAGGAAGGGGAAGAAGAAGAAATTTCCGCCCCAGCAGCCTGGAAGCCAGCCCGGCCCCCAGGACAACAAGAAAACGCCAAGGAAGAGGTCACGCAAGACGCGGCCAGACGCTCTTCTCATCAAGCCGTCGGAGGGGAAAACCTGTGCCGACGTGCTGGGCGAGATTCGCAGCAAAGCGAACCCCGATGAGAAGGGCACCGTTATCAAGGCCATCAGGAAGACCCGAGCCGGCGATCTTCTGGTCGAACTCGGGGACGCCTCCGAAAGCAAGTCCGCCTTCAGCGAGGACTTGCAGACCATCTTGGGGGCTCTGTATCCTCAACACGGGCGGCACTTCCACCTTTCGCCGTCCGGGGTGCAGAGAGACGATCCCTGATATATCCCTTTCCTCCGAAGGGATTGTCCAGCGGATCTCCGACTGGCGTGTCTGCGAGGACTACTCCCCAAGCGACCACCAGGCGATCCTTTTCAAGGTCCTTCCCGAGGGTGCGCGCTTGCGCGCTGAACCTGCTCCTCTGGCTCGACGCTGGAACACCAGTCGTCTGAGCAAAGAAACGTTTACAAACGTAATTAAAGACCAGAGCATTGTGAATTTCACAAGTGCCGAAGATCTGGCAGCATCGACGATGCGACTCATCGCGACCGCGTGTGAGCAGTCGATGCCCGGAGTTTCCCGCCGCCACAAGAAGAAGCCGGTTTACTGGTGGACGCCTGAAATCGCGGAACTCCGGAGGAGATGCCTTGGTCTCCGACGAGCTGCGCAGCGAGCCAGGAATCGCTTGATGCAAATGCCAAATCGGCTGAGCACAGAGCGGCCCGCCGAGAGCTCCGCGGTGCCATCCACCGGAGTAAAGTCAGGTGCTGGAAACGGCTGTGTCAGGATATCGACAACGACCCCTGGGGGACGGGCTACAAACTTGTAACCCAGAAGCTAGGGGCTCGCTCACCACCTGCGGTCATGGAACCACAAGCCATGGCCGCCGTCGTCGATACACTGTTTCCCAGCCACCAAGTTCGGCCAGTCAGTGAATTCGGAGAGGTAGGCGCCTTCCCAGTTTTCCGGGAAGAGGAACTCACCGCCGCTGTCCGATCCCTACGACCCAGAAGAGCGCCCGGTCCCGATGGTATTCCGGCGGAGGTGCTCAAGCTCGCTGTGGAGGTGAATCCAAGGCTTCTGCTCGACATGTTCAACGCGTGTCTGGTGGAAGGCGCTTTCTTTTCTTCGTGGAAGGTACCTTGTTCTTATCCCCAAGGCGAAGAGTACACCGGGGTCCCCTTCTTCTTTCCGACCCCTGTGTATGCTCGACACGGACGGGAAAGTGCTGGAAAGGCTCTTGCGCGTCAGGCTGACCGAGGCCATCGTCTCTGCGGGGGACTTGTCCCCGCAGCAGTACGGCTTCAGATCCGGTCGCTCTACCATCGACGCTATCCAGGAGGTAGTTGAGGCAGTGCGGAGGGCGGAGGACCACAACCACTGGTCGCGCCGCGTGGCCCTTCTCGTCACGCTCGATGTGAAGAACGCTTTTAACTCCGCCAGGTGGAGCGATATGCTGTGGGCGCTTGGGCATACGTTCCAAGTTCCCTCCTACCTCCTGCGTATGATAGAAGCGTATTTCTCAGACCGCGTTCTGTTGTACGACACGACCGAAGGTCAGCGGCGCATTCCCATCCCTTCGGGGCTGCGCAGGGGTCCATCCTCGGACCAGATCTCTGGAACGTGTCTTACGACAGCTTGCTGAGGCTGGGCATGCCCGATGAGACCCGCCTCGTTGGCTATGCTGACGACGTCGCATCCTTGATCGCTGCGAGGAACGTCGAGCAGGAAAAACTGAGGCTCAGCGTAGTAATGGCCAAGGTCAACGGGTGGATGCGAGACCACGGCTTGTCCCTGGCTATCAGTAAGACGGAGATCGTCGTCCTCACCAAAAAGAGGATAAACACCGTGTTCCCGGTGCAGATAGGTGACGTCACACTCGAGACTAAGCCTGCTGCAAAGTACCTGGGAGTCATGGTCGACAGCAGACTGTCTTTCGGCGAGCAGATCCAGCGCGCCACCGGCAAAACCGCTAAGGGTGTCGCTGCCCTTGGTAGGCTTATGCCCAATGTCGGCGGTCCTCGCTCCTGCAAGCGCCGCCTGCTCATGACTGCCGTCCAGTCAGTCTTGCTGTACGGGGCGGAGGTATGGGCTCACGCACTCGAGAAGCGAGTCTTCCGAGACCGGCTTGCCCGAGTCCAGCGCCGAGGAGCTCTGCGGGTCGCTTCGGCCTACCGTACAGTCTCCGAGCCTGCTGTGATGGTGATCGCCGGAGTCATCCCCGTCCTCTTCCTCGTGAGGGAGAGGCAGGCGATTTACCGGAGGAGGCCTAAAGTGGGCCGGGAAACAGCTGCCAGGGAAGAGCGCGATCGCAACTTCGTTTCCTGGCAGCGCGACTGGGAAGCCGAGCCGAGGGGACGTTGGACCTTCCAGCTCATACGTTCCGTCTGACCATGAGTGGAACGGCAGCACGGCGAGGTCAATTACTACGTGACCCAGTTTATTTCTGGGCACGGGTACTTCCGAGCCTATCTGCACCGGATGGGCAGAGTCGCCAACCCGGACTGTCTGTATTGCCCCGGCATCCCAGACACGTCCGAGCACACCTTCTTTCAGTGCGACCATTGGCACGTCCGCCGAGCCTCGCTTTCATCTGAGATCGGCGTGGTCGTCAGCCCAAACAACATCGTCGGAGCTCTATACTCCAGGGAGAGTGCAACTGGAACTGTGTCCAGCACTACGTCCAGGCCATTCTTCGGGCGAAAAAGGTCGACCTCGATCGGCCTTAATCCTCAGCTTTTCCCCACGGAGGTTGCCCTAGTGGCGTAATATCAAAGGCCTAGCCCGAAGTAATGTGTGAAACAGTTCCAGGCTAGTGTCCTCGGTGCCGAGGGAGGTGGTTTAGTCGGTAGTTCACAGGACATCGAAAAAAAATGCTGTGACCAGAATAGCGCACTGTTGTAGCCAAAGCACCCGATTATAGAATATTCCCTTTTAATCGATATAGAGAGACCGCTTCAGTGCATATATAGTACTGTAAAAAAGTGAAAAATTCCATAAACCTGAAAAAAATTAGTGCAAGCAAGGAATTTGGTACAGATGTTGGGTTTACCTTCCTTTTGAACATATACTAAAAGTCCCCTAAGATTGAAGCTGTGCTACGGCCGCCATCTTGGAAAATGGCGGCATATTTCTGTATTTTTGCCTATAGTTGCTTTATTATTAGAGATACAGAAAAAAGCTTCGAATAAAAAATGTAGCCCATTTAAAAATGCACATTTTGTGTTATTAAAATCTTTTCTCTAAATAACATATGCTGCAAGTTTTAATCAATAGCTCACACAAAAGCCGTTAAATCACTGACCATATTAAAGACCAAAACCTGCAGCATATCTTATTTAGAACCAGAGATATAACATGTTCATTAAATAAGATATGCTATATTCGGATATACAAGATAAATAATCCAAAATAATATTCGTAGTACGGAATATCCATAAGAAATGTATAGGGCTGAATTTTTATTTGAGCATATCTTTTTAGCGAATACAAATAAAAAAACGGATCTCAGCATTGAGTTTAGGCCAAAAATCTAGTCTATGATGCTGTATCACAGCAATAACTTTACTTTTGAGAAAAATAATTTATATCCAATATGGCGGATCCAAGATGGCGACCAAAAATGAGAACCCTGTCAACATTAAGAACCAATCACCCAACAATAATGGAAAGCGGTTCAAAGTCAATAGCATGAAAAAAACATTGATAAAAACTGCAGTTGAGTGACTTTTCTAAAATTTTTGTATAATGGGAAAAGCCACGATTTAACTATACTTAATCGCAAATAACTCAAAAAACGTTGGGTTTAGAGAAAAAAATTATAATAACCAAAAATGTGTATATTAAAATGGGCAACATATTTTATTTGAAGTTTTTTCCGTATCTCTAATAATAAAGCAACTATAGGCAAAAATACATAAATATGCCGCCATTTTCCAAGATAGCGGCCGTAGCACAGCTTCAATCTTAGGGGACTTTTAGTATGTTCAAAAGGGAGGTAAACCCAACATCTGCACCAAATTCCTTGCTTTTACAAATTTTTTTGGTTCAAAACATATTTTTATTGTACTAATATTTGGGTTTCAACAAATGCGACTATGCGATTTCGTTGGAAAATGTATTTAACATCATTCGACTGTTTTACTTGGAATGTATATTTGACTGTTAAGCCCTATGGAAAGTAGCGAGCTTTAGGGACGTCAAGGACTATTCCTTTAAGTCTGACTTGCAAAACTTTAAGCCCAGCTCTATCCGACGACATCTTAACTGGGAAAACCCACTGAAAGGGAAATCTTCATCACACATTTGATGAATTTTTACCCTTTTGACCTGAAGGGTTTTGGGGCTTCTTCAGACAGAATAAGAGTTAGGGGGTAAGAATCAAAATCTCATATTATTACGTCTTCCATCCAGTGGTGGATTTGGCCTAGGTCAACGTGAGGCCCCAACAGTCTCGCTAAGTGGTGACCTTTTTTTCTTAGTCAGTAACTACGTTTTCAAGCCCAAACGGCACCACTACCCCTATGAAAATTTGCTTGATCAGACCTGATCAAATTTAATCATTTTTGATCAAGCAGGATCAAAAATGAACAAATTTGATCAGATTTGTTCAAATAACCTGATCAAGCCTGACTCGGTTGTTCAAAACTGATCAACTAGCCTGATCAGGCCTGACCTGGGTGTTCCTAATTCTTCAGGAATTTTTTATCAGGCCTGATTTTACAGCTTGAATTATCAGATTTGATCAGACTTGATCAGGCATACTGATCAGGCCTGACAGGAGTGTTCAGATTTCTTCAAGATTATTTGATCAGGCCTGATGTTATAACTTGAATCATCAGATTTGGTCAGACTTGATCAGGCATACTGATCAGGCCTGACAGGAGTGTTCAATTTCTCCAAGATTTGGTCAGACTTGATCAGGCATATTTAATCAGGCCTGACAGGATTGTACAAATTTTGTCAGGATTATTTTATAAGGCCGGATGTTATAACTTGAATGGTCAGATTTGGTCAGGCATACTGTTCAGGCTTGAATAATAGAAATTATGTTAAGAATGTCAAAATTTTTCAAATGACCTAAGGAAGAATATCAGATTAGCTGTATAATATTTAATTTAACAGTTATTATAGTAATAACACATCTTACAACAAAAAAAATATTATAATAGCGAATTTCCCCTATAGGGAAGAAGCTGTTACCGTAGGTCTCATGGTAAGACTTAAGCTCGAGACCATCATAACTTTTCCTTTTGAGGTCCCCAGATGCCAAAAACACCATTCGTTAATTTTCTTAAATATATTTATATGTTAGCAAACCAGCCCGATCGGACTACCGGAAGTGGGGTAAAGGGGGGTAAACCCCCCAAAAATGGGTTTTTTGAGTTTTTTACACATAAAAATAAAAATAATCCAATTTTTATTAGCACCATTGAATTCAGCCCAAAAAACAAACAGTTTAGTATTTTGAATCACTGCTCTATGTCCATTGGTTACCGAGATATTGCAAGTGGTAAACACAGTACGTTGTCCCAATGTTAACCTTATGGGAAATAAGTAAAATTCTATATCTCACTTATTTCTCAACATATCTTGTTAAAACTTGGTAAACCGCTTCTTCTAGGTCAGATCTACTAAATATTGAATTAAAACCACCCAGTTTTAATACACCCGTAGCAGCAAACCTGCATACTCATTCCCCATGTTATTCTTATGGAGCTTACAAAAACATGAAAAATCTCGCTATGTTGGATTTAAATATGTTGTTTTGTATTTGAAATTCGCTGAGCATGCAGGTCTGCTGCAACGGGGGTATTAAACAATTTTTACCCTGTTTATATACTCCATAGGCGGCAGTGAACATAAAAAATTAAAATTTATGTCTGTTACATGCCTTAAAACCTGTTCAATATACCTTAAAAAAATAGTAAAAAAATTGAAAAATAATATTTAAAACTTTTTATATTTTTATAAACTATAAAAATTATTTTTAATGATGATATAAATGAAGGTCTACTTTAAAATATAATTCTTGTCATATAATTTTTGCAAACATTCCTAAGACAATAAACGTCCAATTAATCATATTCCTTGAAATACAATTAAATGTTATATAATAGTTTTTTTACTTGAATATAAACATATATATATGTCAAGTTTCAAACTCAACATTCGTTCTCGAAGAGGTTGTAGTGGCAGCCCTGCCAGCCTCAGCCCTACTCCTTTTTTACTGGTTTAGTTGTTTAGTTAGTTTTGATTTGAATTAATTTTTGTGTAGACGTTAAACTAAACGCACAAGCCCTAGAGATAACTGTTGTATCTTTACATGCTTAAATTGCTTTGTAGTTTTGTTTGAGTTTAAATCCTTTTCGGGTTAGAATTTAAATTGTTATTCAAGCAAAGTTGCATGAACAACAACTGAAGGACAACTGAAGGGCAACTGAAGGGTTGCTATGAAGTTATAGTGAAGTTGTGGTTAGGAAATGAGGGAGCTCTCTATTTGGCCATAGAAAGATGATAGACCAAGTTAGTTATTGTCAAAGCATTCTTGAGGTTAAAACTCAATAAGTAGACATCTTTATGCTATAAGTATCAAGCAATTTAAAATTGTATTACTCAAAAGGAGGGTAAGAGTTTCATATCTGATCTTCTGCCTTTACAGGTTATGTTTATACTACTTATTGTTTATACGTTTTGTCTAGGTTTAGTATCTGAACTTCTCAATGTGATTTAACATGGGCAAAGATCAGTTTTGTTTTTGGAACTCAGTTTAGGTTCCGTTAATTCGATATAAACTATCAAAACCTATCGTGTTTAACTCAATCGATGTGTACTGTTTCAACAATCGTCGTAAATCAACAGCCCTAACACTTACTATTAATGAAAGTTAGGCATAAAATTAACTGTGAAAAAATTTTCATCTGCCTTAGCTCTATTAGTTAATTTCCTGTAATATCTCACCATTTGTCACTCTAGAGATAATTAAAAAAAAATAAATGTTTTGAGTTTAACTGTGTAGGCTGATACTTAATTTTAAGTATGTTTACACTATTTTTACAAAGATAAATTATTCAATATTGATAAATAGTAAATACAAATAATGTATTAAACTGCCCCGTTTCAATGAATGAAAGTGCCCCAAGTGTGGTTATGTTATAAATTACCATATAACTTTTTTATAAGTTAAAATTCGAGATCTAAAGTTAGTGTGTATATGTAGTCCAAAACATTGAGCTGTCTAATAATGCATAAATAACAGCAAAAATATAAAAACAAATTAGGCCTACTTTAACCTCCCTTTTCCCAGATAGTCATAACAACTTTTTTCTCCGATTCCAGTAAATGTTAAATATCTCCCAATTGAAATACACTGCAGAATTGAAACTTTTATAGGTAGTAGTACATGATGAGGCCTATAGGTGGTATGAATGATTTGTTTCCTGCTCTTCTGTCTTCTGTTAGGCGGGAAATTTAGAGTGTATGAAGGTGCCCCTGTATGAAACTGCCCCACTCTCCCCTAAGCTAGCCAAAAACTAAATTATAAGTTACTATCATAAATTGACTGAACAATTTAGGCCTACCTTATTTCTTGTCATCCACCATCTTGTGCAGATTCTATCGACAGTAAATTTCCATTGAGTAAAAACAAGTCGGAAATAAATAAAATAAGTTAGAATTGGTTGTTGAATTCTACCCAACAAACTATATAGCCTATCGAAGTTCGTCTCCTTTCGATTTTGTTTTCTTTGAAATGAGATGTTTCTGTTTTTCTGCTGTTTTCTTTGAAATGCGTCTGCTTTAGAAACGAACGGCAGAAGATCAGATATGAAACTCGCATTGATCGGGTTACTGTTTATTTGCTGTGTTTTTGTTTTATTTAAAAAATCCATTATCTGCCCACAACTTACAATATTTCCAAAATAGGCCTAATGTAGGCCTAATATAACATAAATAGGATGTGTACTTAGCTAATTACAGGTATAAACACAAATCATAGGCTAGAAACATATTTATTTCAAATAGGCCTACAGTTTGAATGTATAGGTAACAGAGCGTTATCTGTTTAGGCCTATACTTGAAAATACTTGAAATAGGCCTACTTGAAATTATATTTATTAGGGTTCATAGCCTATGGATCGTTATTTGACATTATTCATTTAATTAAGGCTTACCTTACGATCCAATAATAAGTTTTTTTGAGACCTAGGTTTCAGGGTCGAAACGCTATCATCAATCCTTATTAGTTTACAGGCCCATGTACAACAAGTAAAATATATAGAGATATGTACAGTTTATCATAATACAAATTAGTTATAAATGCATAACTTTTAATGTATAAATACAATGTTAACAATAATTGTGAATAAAAATTTATAAACTAGTAAAAAATATAAGGGCAGAAGAATAAAGGTTATACACTGATATATCTAATTTGTAAAAGAGGATGTTGGTGTATATATTTGTAGCTAAAGGACTCGGATCCTATTGGACCGTTTAACATGAAACTTAGTACATATATATATAACTAGCTGATCAACACGGTTTCACCCGAGGAAAAACATAAAAACTCCCTCTGTCTTTTTTTAGGATTTAATTTGTCATACTTTTTAAGGTTACCATGACAACCTTATATCCTTCCCTATAATTTAACATTAAAACTTTGAAGTACCATAGGGCGAAACCCTGTGGGAATTTTGTAAAACCGTTTCTTAGTGTGCATCTAAAACCCAAGAGTAACACATGTGCCAAATTTCAACTCTTTAGGTCATATAGTTTTGGAGATTTGCTGTCCGCAAGAAAACCCCTTCTCCTTTATATTAGTCCGGGAGCTGAGGGGTCAAAAATTACGTCATAAGGTGCACATGTAAAAGCTGTGCCATTTTGAAGGGGCATCCTGGGGGGTTTCAAAAATGGGTTCGTGAGACCTCAATCTGGGGGCTTTCTCCAAGGTGGACAAACTTGAATGTGACTTTTTTGTATTCTCCATAAGAATAACATGGGGATGAAGTTTTCAGGTTTGTTGCAACAGGTATGTACAAATTGGGTGGTTTTAAGTCAATATCCAATAAACCTGGACTAGAAGAAGCCTTATGCCAAGTTTTATCATTATATGTTAAAAAATAAGGATGATATAGACTTTTATTTTCTCCCCATAAGAATAACATGGGAAAAATGTGTGCAAGTTTACTGCCACGGAAATGCAAAAATGGGGGATTTCAGGCTGATATACAATAGTTCTTAACTAAATGAAGGCACATATCAAGTTTCATTTAGATATGTTGAGACATAAGCGAGTTATACGATTTTATTTATTTCCCATAAGGATAACATAGGACGATGTTTTGATTTCATCACCCTCAGTATCTCGGTAACCAATGAACATAGAGCAATGATTCAACATACCAAATTGTTTGTTTTTTTGAGCTGAATTCAATGGTGTGAACTAAAATTTGATCATATAAATTGTTCTACATGAAAATTGCCAAAAACCCATTTTTATGGGTTATTTTCAAGTTTGTCCACCTTGGAGAAAGCCCCCAGATTGAGGGGTCAAAACCCGATTTTTGACACCCCCCAGGATGCCCCTTCAAAATGGGATAGCTTTTACATGTGCACCTTATGACGTAATTTTTGACCTCCCAGCTCCCGGTCTATACAGGGTGAGTTTTAATTGTCCCCCCCCTTACTTTTTTTTACATTACTAAAAATAACTATACCAGACCCCGCCCAAACATTATTGGGTAGTAAGTACCTCGTTTTGAGGGGGTACTCATTTTCGGCCGCCATCTTGGATCCGCCATATTGGATCCAAAATATTTTTTTCAAATATAAAAGTGGTGTTGTGACCCATCATTTCAAGCTAGATTTTTTCACTGATTACAATGCCGCAATCCGTTTTTTAATATCTCGATTCGTTCTCAAGATATGAGTACTTTTAATTTATTTATTTTCAACCAATTTTAACATTACAAATTGATAAAATAGGCCCATAGCCACAAAATAATGCTAGATAGTGACGAATAACCACCATCAGTCATTGTTGAGCGATTTACACTTAACTTTCACCAATGTAAATTCTTTAGCCGCCATCTTGGATCCGCCATTTTGAAATGAGGTAAGTTATTTCAAATATGAAGTTGGGGTTGTGACCCATCATTTCAAACTAGTTTTTTGCGTCGAATTCAATGCCGCAACCCGTTTTTAATTATCATGTTTAGTTTTCAAGATATTGACAAATTTCTAATAAAAACCTCAAAAAGTATTAATTTTTCTAAAACTAATTTTTATTGCTAAAAACGGGTTGCGGCATTGAATTCGGCGCAAAAAACTAGTTTGAAATGATGGGTCACAACCCCAACTTCATATTTGAAATAACTTACCTCATTTCAAAATGGCGGATCCAAGATGGCGGCCAAAAAATTTATATTGGTGAAAGTTAAGTGTAAATCGCTCAACAATGACTGATGGTGGTTATTCGACACTATCTAGCATTATTTTGTGGTTATGGGCCTATTTGATCAATTTGTAATGTTAAAATTGGTTGAAAATAAATAAATTAAAAGTACTCATATCTTGAGAACGAATCGAGATATTAAAAAACGGATTGCGGTATTGTAATCAGTGAAAAAATCTAGCTTGAAATGATGGGTCACAACACCACTTTTACATTTGAAAAAATTATTTTGGATCCAATATGGCGGATCCAAGATGGCGGCCGAAAATGAGTACCCCCTCAAAACGAGGTACTTACTACCCAATAATGTTTGGGCGGGGTCTGGGATAGTTATTTTTAGAAATGTAAAAAAAAGTAAGGGGGGGGGACAATTAAAACTCACCCTGTATATATAGATTTCACAGAGAAGGTTTGGGAACTGTATTAGAACTCTTCGTGATTAACAGGTTAGACAACTACATAATTAAACCGTATTAATGCATACAATTTTTTTTACAAAAAACATTAAACATAACATAACATTAAAATAAACCCCTGGTTTAAACTCATAAATCGGACAAAAAATTTAATTTTATAGTATAATTATTAAGCACTTCTGAACAAATCTGATGAATTTTTGCCTGATCAAATTTGATCAGATTTGATGGTCAAAAGTCCCAAAAGCCATATTTTTCTGATCAAAACTGATCAGGCATGCATGATTAAACCTGAATAATGCTGATCAAATCTGACCAAGTATCTGAACGAAACTGATCAACCTTGATCAGCCTTACCTGATCAAACCTGACCAATCCTGTAGAAGCAACTGAACAAATCTGATCAAGCTTGATCAACCTTACCTGATAAATCCTGAACTGAACTGATCAACCTTGATCAGCCTGAACAAACCCCTGATCAGATTTGATAGTCAAAAGTCCCAAAAACCCCGCAAATTTGATCAGTTTTGATCAAGGTTTGTTCAGGTTCTGATATTTTTTTTGATCAAACCTGACAAAATTTTTTTATAGGGGTAATCCTGCCTCGGGTGGCTTCTTCTCGGTCTTGCGCGGCCCCCTATTCGCCGCACGGCCCTAGGCCACGGCCTAGTCGGCCTAGTGGTAAATCCGCCATTGCTTCCATCCTTCTAAATGTTTTTATAACGCATATAGGTAATAGGTCATCTTCAGTGTCTAATATTCTGTCACTAGTCGGCCTAGTGGTAAATCCGCCATTGCTTCCATCCTTCTAAATGTTTTTATAACGCATATAGGTAATAGGTCATCTTCAGTGTCTAATATTCTGTCACAAGCGTAGCGTTTTGAGAAAATATTTTATTTATTTATTTATTTGAAATGCTACAAAACAGATAACATCCAATTACATTGTAGCATATATAACTAATCAGTACAAATTATTGCAGCATACAAATGGGACATATACAAATACACAATACATAGTAAACAATATACATAATACATAATACAGCACCACTTACTTATTATTCATTATAAAACTAAAAAGAAGAAAGAAAGCAAATTCAGATAAATTCAATTGGTAAAAACAATACTAATGTTTAAGTTATAACAACAGAATTAATTTACTAAGATAACCGTTATCACAATTAAACTAAATTTGAAAGAGAGTTATTTTCTTTAAATGTTAACTTTAAATGTTAGGCCCTAAGTAATTTGCGTTTATAGGAGTTCAAGGTCAAAGTAAACATATCGGCATGTTCGAAAAGAGTATTTTGTAGCCGCATCATTACATTAATAGGAGAATGAGTGCCAAGAGTAGTATTTGCAAAATGCGAACTAAAGAGTTGCCTGACCCTGGACGTGCGACGAGGCATGAGGAAACGGAGCCGAGCCAGCAGTAAACTGTCATCCACAACCCCGTTAACAAGCTTGTACAAGAAGATCAGCATCGCCATATCACGACGCCTGCTTAAATTCTCCATTTCAAACACAGATAATAGGTCGTTATATGAAACTTGAAACGTGTATATGCCAGTCAACTTGAAGTATAAAAATCTTAAAAACTTGACTTGGATTTGTTTGATTAGTTGAATAATTTTTTGATCAGGATTTTTGCGGACATTTGCCATCACTGATTAGTAAAAAACAAGTTTCACGACGTTTCGGGATCTGGAATCTGATCCCGTCTTCAGGTGGAAGAAAACCTAGAACATAACAAGATTAGTAACACATAGCCAGGAAAACCTGGACAAAAAACACAGCTAAAACAGAGAACTGTAAAAGCAGTCACGAAAACAATAAGCTGAAAAGAAAAACAATACACGAAATAACACAGGAATCACAAGTATCCAGAATCACCAGACAGGAGAGAGCACGTCCACACCCAATCAGAGCTGAGTTGAGACTGGTGGGAGGAAAGCAAATGGCGGCGGCAACGGAAATGGCGGTGCCCACAGCCAACCAAATCACGGCGCGCTACCGGTGGCGAAAACCTGAAACAGAGACATGTGATGTGCAAATTCCGTGTGTCTGTTTGTGTTTTTTAGTTAATTTTCAACCTGATTTTGCCCCTTGGCCTTGCTACGGGTTAACATGTTATGAGAATTTTGAACAGAATGGTTAGTAATTACCCTATTTGCTGACACTTTATTTTCCCTGTCTTTCAATTCTTTGTTTAATATTGGTAGCCATAATGGCCTTATTTCAAGTGAAGATTGACTGATTGGTTGGTCTGCTAGTTTTATGTATGAAGCTTCAATTAGTTTTCTTTTGAAAAAATGAGGTTCGCGGTGTACTATTTATGCTTCGTCAAAATTCATCTGGTGATTTTCAGACCAGCAGTGTTGAGCAATTTTTGATTTATCCACTAAGCCCTTCCTCGTGTTATCTTTGTGTTCTTTGATTCTAACATTTAAAGGTCTTTTTGTCTCGCCATAATACGGCCTAGAGCAACTATTGCAGTTTATTCTGTAAACACAGTTTTTTGATCCCTGAGTGCCATTTTTTGGTTTGGTTTTTACGAGACATTGCCTAAGAGTGTTTTGTGTCCTAAACGCGGTTCTAACTTTGAACTTCCTAGAAACTCTTCTAATTTTTTCCGATAATCCCGGCACATAAGGGATTGACATAGGAACGAATTTTTCAGTGTTTTCTGACTCATTCTGTTTAGCCCTACGGGTTTTGCACTTTCTTATTACGGATTGAGGGTATCCATTCTTAGTCAAATCTTGCTCTACTTTTTCGATTTCCTGATTTAATCCATCTTGATTTGAGCAAATGCTCTTTGCTCTGTCAAATAGTGAGTAAGCTACCCCTTCTTTGACAGATTTTTGATGGTTTGATTGAAAATTTAAGTACTGCCCTGTGTGTGTCTTTTTTCTGAAAACAGTTGTCCTAAGCGTGTCCCTATCCTTTTCTACGCACACATCCAAAAATGCTAGTTTGTTTTGGACTTCCTCTTCCATTGTTAGGCGGATGGAAGGAGAAATACTGTTAAGATGCCCTAAAAAGTCTTTTAGTTCATCGTCTCCATGCGGAAATACCACGAAGGTGTCATCGACGTACCTCCACCAAATCTTCGGTTTGAGTTGAGCCAAAGACAAAGCCTTTTGCTCAAACTCCTCCATAAAGATATTAGCAAAGATAGGCGACAATGGCGACCCCATGTCCATCCCCTCATCTTGACGGTATAATTTACCCTCTAGTTCAAAATAGTTACATTGAGTGCATAATTCAAGCAGTTCCATAATGACGTTAACAGGAAGTTTAGTACGTTCAGTACTAAACGTTCAGTTCGGTAGTTGAATAAGATAAACCTGATAGGGATACCAAACCATGCAACCGAACTCAAGTTTCGATCTCACAAGAGAAAAATAAATCAGTTTAAAGGAGTGGATATTTTTAAGAAAACTACCAGATCTACAAATGAATCCTAAATTCCTGTAAGCAGATTTACAAATGTCAATAATATGACCAGAAAACAGAATCAAAAATAACACCCAGGTCCCGGATCTTAGAACAAGACTTTAGAAGGTTGTTATCTATTGTATACTGAAAATGTAACAGATTGCTAGTTCTCCTGGAATACCTAACCACCATACATTTGTCAACATTGAAACTTAGACCAGTACGAGTCCAGACAGCAATACGATTTAGATCATCTTGAAGTAGCCTACAATCATCAATGGTGTCAATTTCACGGAAAATTTTCATGTCATCCGCATACAGCAAAATTCTGCTATCTTTAACACACTGAACAATATCGTTGATATAAATGATGAACAACAATGGGCCAAGGTTTGACCCCTGTGGAACGCCAGATGGAACGTGAAACTCGCTAGAAAGAAACCCATTGTAATTCACAATCTGCCTTCTATTATGAAGATAGGACGATAAAAGGTAATGGCTTTTGTAATGGCAGGTAATGGCTTATACCATTATCTGATAGCCCATAAAAGTTTAATTTTTCCAACAACTGCAAATGATTTACCCTATCAAATGCTTTCGAGAAGTCAGTGCATACAACATCAACCTGTCCTCCTCTATCTAACGATGAAATGCAAAAATCCGCGAACTGAAGAAGATTGGTATTTATAGATCTACCTGGGAAAACCCCATGTTGGAAAGGTGTAATGAATGATCTGACGTGGGAGAAAAGTCTATTGTACAAAACACTCTCAAACAGCTTTGCAGGTGTGGATAAAATGGCAACTGGTCTATAATTCTTTATGTCTTGCCTCTGGCCTTTTTTTTCTTGATCGGCGTAACCTTGGTTAGTTTCCAGCAGTCTGGAAAAGTTTTCAATTTTATAGAGAGATTAAATAAATGAAGAAGGGGTTTCACTAGAATTTCAGAGCAGCCCTTAAAGATATAAGAGGGAATACAATCGGGGCCAAAATACCGTTTTGACTTGAGTTTTTTCAAAGCAGACGCCAATTCGCTTTCAGAAATACTTTCTAAGTTAAGACATTCAACATTATTGGGATTGGGAGAAGAGACATTTAACATTATTGAGATTGGGAGAAGAAAGAGCGCGCTGGGCCAGCTGATTACAATCAAGAGCGGAAGGTAAATAAACAGATTGAAAATATCTCGCAAATGCCTCCGTTGTCGCATCTCCTCCCTCCACCTCCCCGCCATCCAGTGTCATTGTAGCCACGCGACCTTGACTCGACCTTAACCTCCTAACCACGCTCCAAAATGACAAGGGATTGTTTACTACATTGTCTTCAAGATTTGTCGTAAAATTTAAATAATCTTCCTTAATAAATAACTTCGTTTCAGATCTAATTAATTTGTATTCTTGAAAATATTGTTCACGTTTATACTTTTTATATTTCCTACGCACTGTTTCCTTTCTACAAATGGCTTTTATTGTCTTAAGAGAAAACCAAACTGGATATTTAGCTTTAAAACTACGGGTGCGAGGTACATGTAAATCAAGTTTTGAATACAATAAATTATAAAACATTTCTTCGCTTTCATTAATACTACTATTATTCAAAACTCCATTCCATTCAATATTTTTAAACGCATTATATAATTCTATGTAATTTCCTTTTTTGAAGTTATATGAACCTTTACTTGCAGTACTAGGCAAGCCATTATTTTTATTGTCTTTTGTAGAATATTTACAACTAATACCTAAAGCTGGATGATATTTGTCTAAATTTAAAAAAGCATCCTCCTCATAAACATCCAGATCCGAAATATCAGTTAATACCAAATCAAGAGTTTTCCCATTAGAATTTAATACATTATTTTTCAAACTAAGACCATACATTTCATTAAGAAAACACAGTTGTTTACATACAGGCCCTCCTTCAATTAAATCAAAACAAGTTCCAAATATTTGTAAATTGAAATCGCCTAGTATTAAAATGTTTTCATTATTAAAATTAAACTGCTCTAATGATTCAAAAAAAGACTGATACAGAGATAACGGCGAATTAGGAGGAAAGTAAACCAAACCTAACACAACAGTACAATACTTTGAAAAGGAAACTCTTAACCAGATATTTTCTCCGTCCGTCTCTAAATTAGACAACCGACAAGATTTCAATTTATTATTTATAGCAATTAAAACCCCTCCACCCATAATACCCAGGCCAGCTCGATCCCTTCTATAAACCTCATAGTCATCTGTAAACAATTCCGAACTATTTATTAACTCATTAAGCCAGGTCTCAGTTAAGGCGATAATCTGATAATTGCAACTGATAACACTCAAACGAAAAGGTAGTATTTTCGTCCTGAGACCCCTAACGTTTTGATAATATAAATTTAATGAATCTGATGAAATATCTTAAAGAAATTAGAAACAAATAAATAATGTTACATAACAAAAAACCAGTTACTAATTATTATAATACTCAAAATGTCAGTACAAAATCAAGTTATTAATTTGTCTTCATAATTTACAGTGGCATTAAATTGTTTAAATAGTTCAATATAAGATACAGCCTGGATGAGTGACTGACGGTACGTCCTGAGTGCACGCCGGTTCCGATTCCGACTCAGATTCAGATTTTCGGCGACAGGATTGACACTTATATTTTAACGGAAGTGGCCTTAGTGGCCGCCGGAAGCCGAGCTTGCGCGCAGGTGCCTGCTCACCGGAATGTATTATTCATTCCGGTTGCAGATTCCAGTTTCCGATTGCTCCAGCCGCCATTTTTAATAGCAACATTTAATTTTGAAACCTAATTCAGCAGTTTAATGGATTTACCAGCTTTAATCTGTCATTTTGTAAGAAAACCACCAATGGGATTAAATACTCATAGCATATTCAAACAGAGATATAGTAGATAAATGTTGGAAAGAAATTTCGCTGGAACTCGGCGTTGAAGGTTAGTGAAACAACCTATTTGTGCAAGATCAATTCTTCTAAATTTATGTTCAATGACTGTAGGCCTAGTGTATAAGACAAAATAAGGGTTTTCTTACAGATAAAGCAGCTTATTCAAACTAAAAAGAATAATGGTCTAATTCAAGTTACAGTATAACTAAACGTCAAATTTGAAATGATAAGTTAATACATCAGTAAGCCAAAAGGGTTTGTAGAGTTAAAATATTCCTAATGCGCCTCCAATTTTTTGTAAGTCCATTGTTGTTTCCTTATCTGCTCGTCGCACTATCTCAATATATTTTTTGTTGATTTCCACGAACTAGAGAGTCTTGAGATAAAGTTACACAAATTAAATCCTGACTATATCAAAGTTGCGAGCATAAATTATCTTTGTTGTTAAGCTTGCTTTGCTGCCGTTTAGGCTACCATTGTAAAGTAATTAATTGCTTGGTGGTTTTTTACCACTCCCCGACATCTTTTCCGCAGAGGCCTCCTAAATTACCAATATGCCGTGTAAAGTAATTAATGACATTTATTACATTAGATATTTATTACATTTGCTGTGCAATCAATGGTGAAATAATGTACACAACATTGGCAACTCCATTACCTGCTCGCCTAGTCGGTGAAGCCTTTCATGCCCCCACTGTGGCCACCTACAAAAAATCTGTCTCAGATTGAACACGCGCCGGAATTCTGAATCTGAGTCGGAATCGGAACCAGCGTGCACTCAGGACGTACCGTGAGGCGGTTATGCGGACTGTTGCGGGTACGGCTGCACATTGTTGATGCCGGAAACGGAACTGCTACTGTTGTTGTCTCTTATCAGTTCTCCTCTTCCCTGGACCGACTGGGGTGGCGTTTTCAGACGCTGGAGATCAGTTTGGTCCTCAACCAAAACCGGAGGATCATTCTCTGTTTTTCGGACAAAAATTTTACCAGAACTTGTGATCCAACAGAATTTAAACTTATATTCATGTTTAAATTTGCGGACATCGGCCCACAAAATCCGGGTTTCACGCGTCATAGACAAATTTACATACACAGTATGTTCACTTGAAAGTCCCAGATTCGAAGCAGAGAACCCCCCTTTTCGCTTAGCAAGACGCCTCATTTCCTCCATGTCTAATCTTCTACAAAACTTGACAATAATAGCCCGCGGCAAATTAGGCTTGCCAGGGACCGGAGCAAGACGATGCACAGCGTCAATCATGGAATCTCTCAGGTTGAAACCCAAAACTTGAGCAACTTTTTTTACGAGTTCCATTACATTTTCTGACTTAGACTGAGGAACCCCCAGTATTTCTAAGCAATTGCTCCGAGAGTACTGAGACCCTGAACTAACCTTCTTCTTTAATACACTAATTTCTTGCTTAAGTGAATTATTTTCACATCTTAATTGATCAATTTCCTCGCTGTGAGTACTAACTTTACTATCGGTTTCACCCAAAGATGTTTTTAATTCATTATACTGTTCAAAATACATATCCAAGGTTCTAGTCATATCCTCCTTAAACGCTTTGTTGTCATCTTTAATAGATTTTATGTCCTCCTTTAACAAAGTGTTATCAGCTTTAATTTGACCCATGTCACTGATAATTAAATCCAATTTCCCCTCAATTGATTGTAAATCAGTGGTGCTTTGAGATAGGGTACGTACGGTTTTCTCAGTTAACATCGGCGGGGCTGGCGGCTGTGGTTTCGGCGACATGTCCACTCGTCTCACAGTGGCCTTCTTGCTCGACCTTGGCTCTTGGCGCCACTTATCTTAACCTCACTACTGCCGTAGTGATAATAATAAATTTACGAGATTATTGTTCTAAATTACCTCATTAAAACACTGGTGTAAGAGAACGCACTAAGTAACAGTCAGTTCACAACACAAAAATCAACAAAAACTCTTACATTAGATCTCGTAAAATACTAAATAACACAGAGCCGAGACGACGCACGTTCAGTCCATTAGCATGCTAGCGCTCCCCTCTGACATATCGTTCACGTTATCAACATATTGTATTTTTTAAATTTCTATCTTACATTTTATCATTACAATAACATTTTAAAATGTCAATAAACATTTCTAAAAAAGCACAACGATTACATATCCTAGTTTCACAAGGAAACCCCTTTATTTTAAAGCGGTTATGACAAAAGGCGTCTTTGAAATTCTTATTGTTGTTGTTGAGCTTCTCTCAACTTTTGTTATCCCAGGAATCATGTCAGTGTAATCAGGTCACGCGTAGAGTTTAGAAAAAATATAATTCTCGCTATCAACACATTTTCAAGGACTGCAGATGTGAATAGGACAATAAATCCTCATTTTGTAATCTACTGTCTGTTTGATTCGTTAAATAATAACTAGGTTTTCAATAGTTGTTCAGAAGCTTTATCGACAGAGCCAAGGAGCGTTTTTGTTATATATTTTCCTTAAGACCAATGTTAACCTATGCATCCATATTGACGGCAATAAATAAAGATTCCGCCAGATTCTCCTCTCCCAGTCAGAATCTCTATACAGAATTTTACTCTCCTCCCATTTTATTTCATGTCTAGCCTCAAAAAACATGTTCACTAATTTCCTGATTTCATCGTCAGTTATTCCTTTCATTTCGTGAGGCAAGTGTTACATATGTTTTATTCTTCATTTCAATTATTTAATCGAAAAAAAGATTCAGTCTCGCTTCTCAACTTTTATTATATTTAATATATTTTGTTTTTCCAAAAGAGCATTCATTTGTTCTCTTTTTATATTTATTTTGTCACTTTCTTTTCAAAGTCTAGGATTGTCTTTTTCAATTTTATTTCCGTGCGTAACAAATGTTACGCAAAGGTAGCATTTGTTACGAAAATGTTCTTAACAAATGTTCTGCAAAGGTGGATTTATTTTCATTGCATACATACGTAATGATAGGGGTTGAAAGAAAGTTTATAGAGGACCACCTGGGTTTAATTATCCAGGGAATAAAAGCTAAAGGAAACAAAATTAAAACCAAGAAAATGTTAAATTGCTACACATACAGAATTTCATCGTGATTATTCTCAATCCTTGAAGAAGCAACAACACTATATTAGGTTTTAACTAGCAATAAAATGTTAATCTTGGTAACCATTTCAATTGTTCTATCAATAGAAATGTACTCATCCAAGATCTTACGTATTCCAAGAGTCCGTAATAATTCAACAGCAGTAAAATAACGTACAAGCGCATGTTGATATTTAAATTATATCCAAGGTACGACTGATTAAATTATTTATTACTGATTCTGATTAGATTGTTTGTGCCAAAGGAGGCATATTTAATGATTACGATCTTGCGGGTAGGGTGTAATAATCAAAATACATAAGTTAAGAAATGAATAAATTAAGTTAAATACTCGTATTATTAGTGACAGGGGACAGGGAAACTAAATAAATAAGTAATCGGGAGATTAAAACGATTGAAAACTGGACAGTAAAATACATATTTAGGAAAAATACAAAAAGCAAAAAATTATCGAAAAATAGCAAAGAAAATCAAAAATGGGTTCTTTGCACACTCTCTGGAAAATGTGCGTACGCTGCCTTGAAGTGGCGTAGCTATGTCTTCGTCAGCAGTGGGTAGCGGAGAAATTCCGTTATCGGTCGAGGGAGTTATCCAGCAAAAGTCCGGAGTTTGACAACACGCACGAAGCTATCTGACCTAGGATAAACAACAGCAATTGAGAGAAAGTGGCCGGTTGAGAGGGCGAGAGGGCTTGAATCCGAGTGCTCCAAGACGAGGTTGCCACTTCAATGTTCGTACCGTTGCGAGTCTACTTCTTCCGCTGTTGCAGCGTATGAGGATATTGCCTGCTCCATTGACGCCAAATGTGGAGGTGAAGTTGTTTCTCCAAATGCCAGTGTTTCAATTGTTTCTGAGGAACCTGAGAGTTGGGTTCAGTCGAAGAAATGAGAGAGCTGCCAACCAAAAAGTGTCCTGGCGTCAAAGCTCATGTTAAATCATATATTACAGGAAAAATCAACTGAGTTCCCTTTGAATTCATTTTATTTGTGAAGGTTTCTACCTTAGGCCATTTTAAAGCAAGTTTTACCTAACGTCTCAATGAGTTAAAAGAGGTTAGGTAAAACTTGCTTGAAAATGGCCTAAGGTTGAAACATGACGCAAATAAAATGAGTTTAAATGGAACTCACTTAATTTTCTTTGTAATTATTATGGTTACCCTTATTTGTGAAATAATTCAAGAAATATATATATATATGTCTTAAAAGCAGAGTGAGCGGTCGGGAATTCAATACGTGTTGAGAGGGTGGCAAATGTAGGCAGGGTTAATATTGTACTTCCCATTAACGTCGCAAATGGTTTTGCACTTCGTATAGCTCTTTCCTATAAGCCGCCATAATGTGAGGATACTGGAGGGGGAAATGGAACTTAATTTCATGGGGGCTATGAAACACTGAATTGTAGCTCGTGATTCATTGTTTTTCAATATTGAAGTGATACGTTTTTGAATAGCATCAACACCAATTACGTTTGTTCCACAAATACAAACTAATACAAATCAGAGCACTCTCCTCTCCGAGACCTAACCGAGTCAGAACTGCAAGAAATGAATCTGTTGTGGAATACGCCACAGCTTCGTTGTGGATAGCTTTTGTAGCCATACATATAAATAAGCATATTATCTAAACTTGGATGTGTTTAACAAACCACATGTTCACAACTTACATTAGGAATGGTTCGCAGTAGTCAATTCCTGTGGTCAAGAAAGGTTTTGCAGGTGTTACAAGTATTGCAAGTGATAATAACCAATGGATAAATACATTGCAAGATGGTTTTAGGTGAAAAGATAGAATATGTCAAAAGAAAGGCAGTGCTACTTAAATGCCTGGCATCACAAATCAGCCATGCTCAACTGAGAAAGAATTTGTGAACTAAACGATGAATATGTTTAGTGAAAACTTGATATTTTTTTCGAGCCAAGGTCGGAAAGTTCAGAAATTTTCCAAATTAAATCTAAATTCCAAATCCAATGTGATTTCATTTCGCAGTCACGGGGGATGATGTATTTTTAGAGGAAACTGACTCCACCAAGTTCCTTGAAAACGAACCTTATTCGAGGGCTGACTTGGGAAGATCACATCGACCACCAATCAGGACTGTTTAAAATTCCCAAAACACCAAAGTCGGACAGTGCCAAAGTCGGACAGCGCCAAACCCGGACTGTTTTGAAACAGTCTCGATTTGGCGGGAGCGTCAGGTGCCAAAACCGGACTGTTTCATTTTTGCACAGAAACGTCAAAGTCGGACGGCGGCAACTCAGGACTGTTTTGAAACAGTCTCGATTTGGCGGGAGTGTCAGGTGCCAAACCCAGACAGTTTCATTTCAGACCACAAACGACAAAGTCGGACGGTGCCAAACCCGGACGGTTTTGTTTTTGAACCCTACTGTACTGGGCTCCTCCCCTTTGTTCTCATTGGCTCGCTGTAAAAGGGACGATGACAATGGGCTAGTATTGCGATTTTAAATTATCAGATTGTATATCATTTAAGAATAATTTTACGTTTGATCCAACCCTTTTCTCGATCATAATTGGTTTTTCTGCACTCATTGTTGAATAATGTAATTAATTTCCTTTTGAACTAAATATGCTACGTAATTTATTAAAAATTAATTTTGCAATCTCAAGAATTTTAATTGTGTTTCATTTTTTACTTTCTGTAATTAAATATGAGGTAGGCATAATTTTAATATTAGCCATTAATGGGCCAATAATGTGATTTTTATTTATCAGATTGTATTAATTTAAATTGATAAAAGTTAAATACAACCCATTTTCGACAATAAAGGAAAAATATCCTATTTGGTAAATTCATTTCTTCATACAAAAAAATGAATAAATCCTGTACCCGTACTTATATTATGAGCAATAAATATATAAGAATACTCTTGCTTGCTCAATTATCTTAAAAACGGCTACCAGGATTACCTTAAAAGTCTTGAAATATCTAATTTCTGACTTTAAAAAAGGTTCATGTAGGTTACTTAGCTAGAGAAATTCTAATAAGGTAATGAATTGAATTTTAAAGTCGAAACACTTTACATTTGAAGTTGCCATGCTAGCAACCAAATAAACAAAAAAAACAAATAACCTTAATGTACCATACAGCTGTATACAAACTACAGCCATGTAGGACAAATACGGCATGTGGGATAAAGTTCGCATGGAGCAATAAAAAATGTGCATTTATAAAAATTGAGACACTAACATGTTTTAGTATAGTAATTGGATGAACTAGTAAACATGAAATGATACCTACCAAGGCTCGGACCACAAGGTACTCATTATATAAACATATTAGTCCTTTTTGGACTAATCCGCCGAACTAAAATATCAAATCTCTCCGCAACCAGTTGACGTAAACTAGTGATTCAAAGTACTGGATTATTTAGTTTTTAAAGTCAAATTCAATGGTTGCAAGTATATTTTCTTTAGAGGTTACAAATTTTGTGAAATTTAAAAAAAACATGAATTTTTAAAACTTAAAACCCCATAACTTCTGAACCTGATTTTTACAGAAATGCGTGTGGTGTCATTTTGTTTGTCATCTTAAGCACTAAAAACCATAAATTTTTTTATCAAAATCGTCAGAGCCGTTTTTGAGAAAATTGGATTTTTGTCATTTTTTATGGGTTTGTATGGGGTAAATACTCTGAAAATATCAAAAATGAAAAATACACCTGGAGATACCACGGCTTTATACCTACACGCCAAATTTCACGAGAATCGGACCACTGGTGTAGTCTCTAGCTTTGTTTACATCCACACCCATACATCTACATACACACACAGACAGACAGACAGACACAACGCCGAAAACCACTTTTTTCGGTTCAAGGAGCACTAAAACGAATATATCCACTAACAACTCAAATTCGAAAGTTTTTACGAAAACAATACTTTCTCCATATACTATGTACAGGGAAGGGGGAGAAAGTAAAAATACACAATATTTTATGTTCCTTTGACGTGGTAGATAAGCAATTATCTCGTGCAACTGTATTACCGAGCGCGGGTGCGTAGACGGAACGTATCGATCGCAGGTAACGAACTTTAAAAAAAAACTTTAGCAAAAAATGTTAGCGACTGTGAAATTTAATTTTTAAAATAAGCAAAGCCGTGTAATTTAATCGAACATATTTACCGTTCGTGGGTATTCGACGTCTATGTTAATTGTCAGAAAATAAATGGAGGGCGAAAGTATAATTGATTTTTAGTAGCTCCAAGGAATGAGAAGGATATTATCAGAAGTTCTTTACAAACCATTTACGGAAGGTCGGAAATAAATTTTCGAAATATTTTAGATTGTAAATTGCACAATTTAATTTTGTGCTATGTTTGGTAACGAAATACCATAGCTAAGTGTCGAATAATAGGAATCTGTATTCTATTTCAACAGAAGAAAAACTTGCTATAATTTTAAGGTGCGTATAGTTTATTACGTTACTAGGCCGGGAAGTACTATTTTGTCGGACGAGCATGATAGTTTGTCATGCGAGTACGGCAAAACTTCCCGGCCGTGTAACTTACGATATTTTTCATCATTTCATCATTTTTCATCATAGGATTAAAATACCTACCTGGGTAGGTCGCCATTTCAAGTAAAGTATATAAAGTATCTATGCAGTGCTGCCACTACAATCATCTCAAAAGAAACCAATAAACCACCAAAAACAAGCATTAAACGTCGGTTTGCTGCAAATCAGCTGATTGTTTACTTCCGTCTTATCCGGCCTAGGCCGGAAAACGTTTATCCGGCCTAGGCCGGCAATGGGTAACTTTCGAGCCAACAAAAAGGAACTGAAAACAGATGTTTCTGTGTTAGTATGGTGACTAATATGTTCACTTGATCATTTTATCCACAGTTCAGGCTCTAAGGATATGTTAAGTGAAGTGTAAAGATTAGCAAATATTTCGGATTAATCGGAATTATTACTGAAAATAATTACTAATTAGCATGTTTAATTTATTCCTCGCGATCGTCAATCACGCACGATTAAATTTTACGGCCGTTTGTTTATTTTGCAAAGGAATTCGCATAGTTATATTGAATTAAAGTTATATACTTGGGCCATTTTTCCGCGACCTAATAAAGAAGCGCGATCGTCTTTCGCAAACCTACTACCGCCGCTGCCGCGCCGACTACGCGTCAACGTTAAATGCGTGCGATCAAATTAAACGGCTCTTTGCTTATTTGATATTTCTAGATAAAGAACTCTGTTTCTTTTAAATACTAGAAGTCTCTGATTGCTGATCCGATATATTGTGGGCGTGTACAGTGTTTTAAGTTCAGGTTACTGTGGATAATGAAGGGGGTCAGCCCAATTTCGGGGGGGGGCTAACCAAATTTGGGGAGAGAGCACTATTAATTTGAGGCTTGGGGGTTGGGCACCCCATGCACACAAACTAACCTTCAAAGCCGAAATATTATTGGTTACTAAATGCACCAACAAAACAGTAAAATTAATTGCATCAAACATTATAGATTCATTTTAAAGCAACTTTCATTTATTGGTTTTTAGTGTTAAACTTCGGAATCATAAAATAATTATTTTTGGGTACTCTGGATTTGGAGTATTCGAAAAAAACGTGATCAGAGATCAAAGCAGTGTTTTCTGTTAGAACATATTCGAAAGTTATATATACCTCAGGTTGGCGACTCAAATACTAATTCAAATCTTTAACTGATTGCATTCAATATTAATACCATCACATTTCCACCTTATTTAATTAGTACCTGGTGAATGAATGAATGAACAGTTTATTTGTTCCAGTGCATATATTTACAATGTTTACAGCATATAACTTGTAGTTAATAACAAAAACTTCTTCTTAATGCATTTCCTGATGTAAAAAAGTACTAAAAAAACTTACTGTACATGCTAGGAAAAAGTCAGACTAATATAATTAACATTTAACTGTAAAAAAAAGATTGTGGGAATAAGCCGACATGGGAACAAATGCCTGTACGTCGGCTTCGAGTTGCGTCCATAAAAAAGTTGGTGACGTAAAATTAATAAGTTTTATCGTTAAAAAATATGAAAGCTAGACTGGAAAAAGAGTTAGTAAACAGTAGAGAATCGATATTAATAAAATAATATATGATGATCCAAGGTGATCCAATATAGGTGATCCAAGCCTTGCTCGGTATTATTTGTTTTATGTTTACCATTTCATCCAATTACTATAAAAAAATCGATATGTAATATTGATAAACAACAAACACACCTTTTTATTACTCTTGTAATCTTCATGTCACGCGCTGTATTTTTCATAGATGACTGTAGTTTGCAAATATGATGACTTTATTTGATTACATTTTCCTTGTTTAATTAGTTGCCAGCATGGCAACTCATAAGGCCAATGTTAACATTTTATAACTTCAAAATACATTTTATTACGTTATTAGATTTTCTCTGCTAAGTAATCTTCATAGAACACGTTGTTGAGTCATATTTACATTTTAGCTAGAAATTGAACATATTTCAATGTTTTGTCTTCACAGTTCTCTGTTAAATATTAATAAGATAAACACTCTCATTATCTCTCATTCATAATTGGCTTAAAATACCTTGTAGGTCACCATTTAAAGGAAAAATATTAAAAAGTATCAAAAGTATAACAACAAAATGTCACATGTTTTATTGAAGCAATGAGTAAAAACTGTAGTAAAATATTATCTGATTGAATTTCGACCTTTCGACCCGTAGGCGATCTCTAATATATATAATAATAGAGCCATCGATCTTTATTTGGAGAAAATCCTTGGAAAAAATCAAATTTATGTTGGTAGTCCACAGCGTGATCGCTTGAAGCTCATCTAATTTCAGTAAATTAGATGAGTCAGATTCAGATCACAGCGAGGTTCTTTCAGAGAAAGTTGTTAGACCCAATTTCACTGTATAGCTTGATAAGAACTAAAGATATAGGTCTTTAACCAAAGACAAATTTTGGAAAATAATGAATGTTAGTTGGAATTTTATAACACGCCTAAAACATGTCCGATTTAATTTACTTGTCCAATTGCACATTTGAATTGATATTTCTGGATTTACTATGAAAGAAACAATATTGGAGTTCTAGTTTCTCTATAAAGCGTACATTTTCTTCAAACGAAGGCTATTAATTACAATTCAACATTTGAATATTGTGTTTTATTTTCCAATTCAATTAATGTATTGAACTACAACATTGTTTCAAAACTCAAAACTACTCTTAAATATTTCTTTAATTTCTATTACAGTGCTATGGTATAGTACGGTATCCCGTAGTATGATACTATAGTATGGTATAGTATAGTATGGATAGTACAGTACTATGGTGAGAAACAGAACCCTTCCATATTCCTTATACGGATTTACAACTAATATAATAGCAAAAGGGTTTTAATTTTATTATTAGTTAGATTTTGATTAATATATTTTTGTGCTTACTCAGCTTAAAACCTAGGTTTGGAAACAAAGCTAAAAAAGGATTGGAATTTTTTTTTTTTGAGTTTCAAAGCGTATAACTCATACTCGGCATACAAGTTAAGTAATATTTTATTCTCTAAATCCAATTTAATTTCTTGAAGTGAATAAACTACGTGTATACTGTTTATTAGTTGACTGCACAATACGGAACTTGGAGTGGCTGCTTAATTTTTAAAATATAATTAAGTTTGATATTTTAGTAATAGTAAGTTCTGCAACATATTTATATTGCGAATTTAAAGGTGCTGCTATACATACACGTCACGTACGTCCACACGGGGCCATAGAAGACATAACTTCTATAGTCCCGACGTCCACATACGGCCAATACGGCGATTCCGGAGAGGGTTCTATACATATTCGCATTCGCACGGTATGTAACGTCCTCGATCGCATGCGCACATGAGGATGCGACATCCAAAGTCGCGGTGAAAAGCGGATTAAATAAGTACCCCTGGCGTGAGAATTAAGTATATAGAATACAGATAAATATGATAAATATACATTTTTACGGTTACATGCGTAATAAAACACAAGTTATAAACTTAAGGTTTGCTGTTACTGTAACGTTTGATATTAACACCTTTATATATTCGTAACCCTTTTATTTTAAAGGGGACACATCTTACTGGCATTTATAAGATATTATAAGCGATAAGCATCAATATAATTAATATAAATAATGAACGCCAAAAACAGAACTTGGTAAAGTTTTAGTATAAAATTTTCTTTCATAACAGCCGCTTGGGCGAATGGCATTGGTAGAGGCTATAGGCTACACGTCACGTCACGTCGCGTCCCCATTCGGCCAATTCGGCCGTGTAACTTAGAAAATGGACTTGACGTGATGTGATGTGACGTGTATGTATAGCCTCACCTTAATTAACACTATTTTCAATTCCAACCCACCACTCATTGAAGGTTGAATATTAGAAAGGTCATTCACAAGTACTGAGAACGGACACGACAATCTACAAGCACAAACTAATTCTATCACTTGGAACGGCCAAAACACATTCCGACTGCAACATTCCTTAGAACTAACAGGTCATCCCGGCAAGTTATTGATAATTTTTTTGCCGGAAATATTTGAGTTATTACCTGCCATTCAACTCAAAAAGTCTAAGTTCCTTTTTAATAAGGGGTGGTTATGGAAAAACAATTATAAATTCTGGTTAATTTGTAGTAAAAATATAAAATGATTTCAGAATTTTCAGACTTTCCCGTAAGTCACCTCCTTATTCTTAAGACATGCCGCATAAAACATTTACTAAAAGTAGTAGGAGTGCAGGGGTCTCGAGAAAAACTCGCTGCAATAAAATAATTTTGTCATTTCTCCTCCTTACTCCAAGACACATACTCGCCTATTGGTCATACTTATAGGCTGTCTCTTGTCAAAAATTGTCAAAAAAAAAATCCTCCCACTGCCTTAGTATATTTTTGAGTTACTATACATTTACTCCTCTATTAAAAATTATATTCCTCCTTACACCAATATTTAACTGGTTATTGGCTGTCTCTTGTTAAATATCTAGTTATAAGCAAGTATTATAGTGACATGTTTACTCTTACACTTCCAAGTGAACTTGTAAATACGATATGTTAATTAAATATAACTAATAACTTTTAAAATATAAAATTACAAAAAAATATGTATAAATACTAACTTTGGTCTTTAGTATCTGATTTGTTTAATATTTGGATGTGTTGCTAAGCTGAGCAAGTGCATATGTAAATGGTATATATTAATTATACATATAGCCTGGAAATTATAATTTGATATATTACAGTACTTGTAGTATTTGTGTAAAACTCTGTCGGACCTACATACTTAGAAATGATTTGTAGCTATGGATTGATGTGGTATGAATCTAATTTTACATATGTCTTCAATCCATTAAATGTGTTGTTAGACATGTTTTAGCACTAGACCATCCTCAGTATCTTAACACTTGTAGGTTTATTTAGTTATCTATTATCTTGGCTTCTTTAGTGTTGTCAATTTGTTTAAAATAATTTCTGATTTGTTTCACATGAAACAGAATTCGAAAATATCAAAAATTGGATGTGTTTGGGAGCACACTCCCAAATGTAGTATATTTCCGGGCTGAAGCCAAAACATACATCCATAATATATCTGATATATTACACATTTCTAGATATATCTACACAATTTTTACAGAATTTTATATATCTGTACAATTTCTTTTAGAATTCTGTAATATATCCGTAAATATGTGTACAGAGGTCCATACAAATATCTGTACAGATATTTACGACTGTGTAAAATTCCATATAATATCTGTAAACTCTAATTTAATAATTTACAGAAAATATAATAATTATATATAATTCTGTAAATTATTGTAAATATCTGTTAAATAAAGTGTGCAAGTCTAACATAGTGTTTTACACAAATGTTATAAGATCTATCAATCGTTTACAAACATTTACAAATATATTAAAGCAAAATAGCATTTCTCTAACCCATAATGTAGTATTTTTAACTATTTAACAGGTATTACTGGGCAATGTATCCTGGTGTGTACACATGTACTAGCTGGATAACAACAACTATTCAAGTTGGTAAGTTTATAAAAGAATAATATACAATATACACAGACCAGACTGACTATACAAACATTGATATTCTTGTTGCCACCATTTACAACTAAACATGTCAAGATTACAGTATAAATCAACATTAAATTTTGCAAGGCTGGTAAGCTTATGATTACCACGGATAAATCAAACATTAAAGACAATAGTTTTCCAAGCCATGCTTAGGTTGTAAAGACCATATCAGAAAGTATGGACAAAGTGATAATAATAGTAATTATTTTACACGTTCTGTAAAATTTTTTTAAATTTTGTCAGACTAAGTATGTAGGTCCGACAGACAGTTTTACATAAATACTACAAGTTCTGTAATGTATCAAATTATAATATCCAGGCTTTGCAAATTCTTATTATTTTCTGTCAAATTAAGTAAGTAAGTTCAACGTACATTTTTTACACAAATATTACATAACAGGGTACATTGGATTAGTATTACACATGTACTTGCTTAGGTTAACAACATGTTAACATTAGAGGTAGATCAGTTAAATCTTTTACCTATATTTATAATTTCATCCTTTTACATTATACTAGGCATTAGCTTACAACAATCACATATCCAATTATTATTTAATAAATCAATCAACAAAGGCAGCAAAGGCAAAAGGTAATACTTTACCTATTTATATAATTTTACAGCTTAAATTATACAGGGTAGATAGGATTATTATGTACAATTTTACACATGTACTGCCTAAGGACTATCATAAAACAAACGTTTTGATTAACTGACCAGTAAAAACTAAAATCATTATTTTTACCTGCTGTTTTACCCTATAATTTTATAATTTAAATTTTACAGGGTAGATAAGAATAAATTTTACCAGTTACAAAATAATAGTAATTATTTTACTCATTCTGTAAATTCTTTTAAATTTCTGTCAGACTAAGTATGTAGGTCCAACAGACAGTTTTATACAAATACTACAAGTTCTGCAATATATCAAATAATAATTTCCAGGCTTTAGCCTTTTTAAATTCTTATTATTGTCTGTCAAATTAAGTGTGTAAGTCCAATGTACATTTTTACACAAATATTACATAATAGGGTACAATGGATTGGTATTACACATGTATTTGTTTGGGTTAACAATATGCCAACATTAGAGAGGGATCAGTTAATTGTTTTACCTGTATTTTTAATTTCATTATTTTACATTATACCAGGCATTAGCTTACAACTAACACTTATCCAATTATTTAATAAATCAACCAACAAAGACAAAAGTTAATATTTTACCTGATTATATAATTATACAGCTTAAATTATACAGGGCAGATAGGATTATTATATACAATTTAGACATGCACTGGGTAAGGTCTGTCATAAAACAAAAGTTTTAATTAATTGGCCAATAAAAAACTAAAATCTTTTTTTACCTATTGTTTTACCCTGTAATTTTATAATATAAACTGTACAGGGTATATGGGAACACAATTTAGCAGTTCCACATATATTAGTCTAGAACAACGACATATCCAAAAAATAGACAGATTAAACAATAAACAGTAAAGTTAATATTCTTAGCTACTTTATAGTTTTATAATTTAAAATTTACATAGTAAACAGGATTAATACATATAATTTAGACATACACTTGCTAAAGTTAACAACATACTAAAATTGTAAACAGATCAAACAATAAAGAGCCATGTTCATTTTTTTAGCCTACATTTATAATTTTACAATACAAAATATACAAAGTATATAACAACAATATATAGGTTTTTACAAATATACTAGCCCAGGACAACTACATATCCAAATATTGAACAGATTGGACTATCAAAAGCAAAGTTGGTATTAATCAATTATTTATAATTTTATAATTTAACATATACAGTGTAAAGAAAAATAATATATGCATGGTACACATGTATTAGTAACAACATACCGAAATGCAGACAAATCAAATAATAAAGACAAAAGTTAGTATTTTTACTTATTTTTGTATTTTTATAACATAAACTTTTTTAGGTAAATAGAAATAACATATACAATTTACACATGAGCTTGCTTAGGTAACAACATACCTAAAATATAGACAGATTAGATAATAAACACCACAGTTAATTTTTTAGCCCATTTTTCCAATTTTATTATTTAAAAGATACAGGGTAGATGGGATTAATATGTGCTGCTTACACGTGCTTTTTGCTTAAGAGTATGACATATCCAAGTTATAGACAAATCAGGAAATAAATACATAAGTCAACTTTTTTTAACTATTCATTAATTTTATATTTTAAAATATACAAGTTAGATAAGAATAACACATGCCATTTACAGATGCACCTACTTAGGTTAACAACATATCCAAATTATAAACAAATAAAAAAATAAACAACAAAGTAAATTTTTTAGCCTATTTTGTAATTTTATGATTTGGAATATACGAGGTAGATACAATTAATACATGCTATTTATACATTCAATTACCTAACAACATACCCAAATATTAGACAAATCAAACTATAAACATTAAAGTTAATATTTTTGACCTATTTTATAATTTTATATCTTAAAGTATACAGAGTAAATATGATTAATATATATAATTTACAAATATACTAGCTTAAGTTAACAACATACTCAAATATTAGACAAATCAAACTATAAACATCAAAGTTAATATTTTTGGGCCATTTTATAATTTTATATTTTAAAATATATAGAGTAGATAGGATTAATATATATCATTTACAAATATACTAGCTTAAGTTAACAACATACCCAAATATTAGACAAATCAAGCAATAAATAGTAAAGTTGATAATATCACCCATTTTATAATTTTACCATTTAAAATATACAGGGTAAATTTAATTAATATATGCTATTTCCAAATTCACTTATTAGACAAATTGGACAGTAAAGTCCAAAGTTAGAATAAAAGGGTGATATTATAAGGTATACCAGGGATAAAAAATATGACAGTCAAAAACATTACTCCATTAACGGATACGCTTTTGGCTTCAGCCCGGAAATATACTACATTTGAGAGTGTGCTCCCAAACACATCCAATTTTTAATATTTTTAATATTTTCGAATTCTGTTTCATGTAAAACAAATCAGAAATTATTTTAAACAAATTGACAACACTAAAGAAGCCAAGATAATAGATAACTAAATAAACCTACAAGTGTTAAGATACTGAGGATGGTCTAGTGCTAAAACATGTCTAACAACACATTTAATGGATTGAAGACATATGTAAAATTAGATTCATACCACATCAATCCATAGCTACAAATAATTTCTAAGTATGTAGGTCCGACAGAGTTTTACACAAATACTACAAGTACTGTAATATATCAAATTATAATTTCCAGGCTATATGTATAATTAATATATACCATTTACATATGCACTTGCTCAGCTTAGCAACACATCCAAATATTAAACAAATCAGATACTAAAGACCAAAGTTAGTATTTATACATATTTTTTTGTAATTTTATATTTTAAAAGTTATTAGTTATATTTAATTAACATATCGTATTTACAAGTTCACTTGGAAGTGTAAGAGTAAACATGTCACTATAATACTTGCTTATAACTAGATATTTAACAAGAGACAGCCAATAACCAGTTAAATATTGGTGTAAGGAGGAATATAATTTTTAATAGAGGAGTAAATGTATAGTAACTCAAAAATATACTAAGGCAGTGGGAGGATTTTTTTTTTGACAATTTTTGACAAGAGACAGCCTATAAGTATGACCAATAGGCGAGTATGTGTCTTGGAGTAAGGAGGAGAAATGACAAAATTATTTTATTGCAGCGAGTTTTTCTCGAGACCCCTGCACTCCTACTACTTTTAGTAAATGTTTTATGCGGCATGTCTTAAGAATAAGGAGGTGACTTACGGGAAAGTCTGAAAATTCTGAAATCATTTTATATTTTTACTACAAATTAACCAGAATTTATAATTGTTTTTCCATAACCACCCCTTATTAAAAAGGAACTTAGACTTTTTGAGTTGAATGGCAGGTAATAACTCAAATATTTCCGGCAAAAAAATCATCAATAACTTGCCGGGATGACCTGTTAGTTCTAAGGAATGTTGCAGTCGGAATGTGTTTTGGCCGTTCCAAGTGATAGAATTAGTTTGTGCTTGTAGATTGTCGTGTCCGTTCTCAGTACTTGTGAATGACCTTTCTAATATTCAACCTTCAATGAGTGGTGGGTTGGAATTGAAAATAGTGTTAATTAAGGTGAGGCTATACATACACGTCACATCACATCACGTCAAGTCCATTTTCTAAGTTACACGGCCGAATTGGCCGAATGGGGACGCGACGTGACGTGACGTGTAGCCTATAGCCTCTACCAATGCCATTCGCCCAAGCGGCTGTTATGAAAGAAAATTTTATACTAAAACTTTACCAAGTTCTGTTTTTGGCGTTCATTATTTATATTAATTATATTGATGCTTATCGCTTATAATATCTTATAAATGCCAGTAAGATGTATCCCCTTTAAAATAAAAGGGTTACGAATATATAAAGGTGTTAATATCAAACGTTACAGTAACAGCAAACCTTAAGTTTATAACTTGTGTTTTATTACGCATGTAACCGTAAAAATGTATATTTATCATATTTATCTGTATTCTATATACTTAATTCTCACGCCAGGGGTACTTATTTAATCCGCTTTTCACCGCGACTTTGGATGTCGCATCCTCATGTGCGCATGCGATCGAGGACGTTACATACCGTGCGAATGCGAATATGTATAGAACCCTCTCCGGAATCGCCGTATTGGCCGTATGTGGACGTCGGGGCCATAGAAGTTATGTCTTCTATGGCCCCGTGTGGACGTACGTGACGTGTATGTATAGCAGCACCTTTAAATTCGCAATATAAATATGTTGCAGAACTTACTATTACTAAAATCTCAAACTTAATTATATTTTAAAAATTAAGCAGCCACTCCAAGTTCCGTATTGTGCAGTCAACTAATAAACAGTATACACCTAGTTTATTCACTTCAAGAAATTAAATTGGATTTAGAGAATAAAATATTACTTAACTTGTATGCCGAGTATGAGTTATACGCTTTGAAACTCAAAAAAAAATTTCCAATCCTTTTTTAGCTTTGTTTCCAAACCTAGGTTTTAAGCTGAGTAAGCACAAAAATATATTAATCAAAATCTAACTAATAATAAAATTAAAACCCTTTTGCTATTATATTAGTTGTAAATCCGTATAAGGAATATGGAAGGGTTCTGTTTCTCACCATAGTACTGTACTATCCATACTATACTATACCATACTATAGTATCATACTACGAGATACCGTACTATACTATAGCACTGAAATAGAAATTAAAGAAATATTTAAGAGTAGTTTTGAGTTTTGAAACAATGTTGTAGTTCAATACATTAATTGAATTGGAAAATAAAACACAATATTCAAATGTTGAATTGTAATTAATAGCCTTCGTTTGAAGAAAATGTACGCTTTATAGAGAAACTAGAACTCCAATATTGTTTCTTTCATAGTAAATCCAGAAATATCAATTCAAATGTGCAATTGGACAAGTAAATTAAATCGGACATGTTTTAGGCGTGTTATAAAATTCCAACTAACATTCATTATTTTCCAAAATTTGTCTTTGGTTAAAGACCTATATCTTTAGTTCTTATCAAGCTATACAGTGAAATTGGGTCTAACAACTTTCTCTGAAAGAACCTCGCTGTAATCTGAATCTGACTCATCTAATTTACTGAAATTAGATGAGCTTCAAGCGATCACGCTGTGGACTACCAACATAAATTTGATTTATTCCAAGGATTTTCTCCAAATAAAGATCGATGGCTCTATTATTATATATATTAGAGATCGCCTACGGGTCGAAAGGTCGAAATTCAATCAGATAATATTTTACTACAGTTTTTACTCATTGCTTCAATAAAACATGTGACATTTTGTTGTTATACTTTTGATACTTTTTAATATTTTTCCTTTAAATGGTGACCTACAAGGTATTTTAAGCCAATTATGAATGAGAGATAATGAGAGTGTTTATCTTATTAATATTTAACAGAGAACTGTGAAGACAAAACATTGAAATATGTTCAATTTCTAGCTAAAATGTACATATGACTCAACAACGTGTTCTATGAAGATTACTTAGCAGAGAAAATCTAATAACGTAATAAAATGTATTTTGAAGTTATAAAATGTTAACATTGGCCTTATGAGTTGCCATGCTGGCAACTAATTAAACAAGGAAAATGTAATCAAATAAAGTCATCATATTTGCAAACTACAGTCATCTATGAAAAATACAGCGCGTGACATGAAGATTACAAGAGTAATAAAAAAGTGCGTTTGTTGTTTATCAATATTACATATCGATTTTTTTATAGTAATTGGATGAAATCGTAAACATAAAACAAATAATACCGAGCAAGGCTTGAATCACCTATATTGGATCACCTTGGATCATCATATATTATTTTATTAATATCGATTCTCTACTGTTTACTAACTCTTTTTCCAGTCTAGCTTTCATATTTTTTTAATGATAAAAATTATTAATTTTACGTTACCAACTTTTTTATGGACGCAACTCGAAGCCGACGTACAGGCATTTGTGCCCAAAAATGTTGCTTGTAAGTTAATTAAATGTTTTTTTAACTACTCCATGTCTTTGGTAGATTTCAAATGCGGCCCGTTTAAACAGTTTTATAATTCATGGTAAAGATTAAAAGGTGCAGGTAATTGATTAGTGTTGATTAAAATGCCTTTGATCAAATTATCTGTGCTCAGTAAGCATATTTTTTGTAAAACGATTGTGATCAAATACAGGGACAGTCAATTGTTTGACATAATAAAATGCCATAGATATTACCCAGGAATATATTAAAATACCCCCGTTGCAGCAGTCCTGCATACTCAGCGAATTTCAAGTGCATAAATAAATAATTTAAATGAAGTCTCGCATCAAGTAAATTAATATACATTCAAAAGAAAGCGTGCAAAAATACTTTTCTAGTGGCTTTTAAGATCAACAGGCTGTAAAAAATAATAGCCTATACTTGGCACGAAAATGCAATGTTCAAAACTTCAAAACAGCTGGCTTTTCAAATTTAATCGTATGGGGAAATGACCAGCTGTTTAAGTTCGAGTAAAAAATTTCATAAACATCATCAGTAAAAATCAGTATTCACTATAGTACATTTATCTGACATATTTAGTTATCTGGCCTTTAAGTAAGCCATATGTCTGTATCCACCATGTGGCTTTGAATCAAACATCAGCTCACATGTTTTAATGTATACAAAGCAGACGTTTTAGATCCCAATGCTACTTAAATGGCAGTTATTTTATGTTATTTTTTGTTTTCTAGCAAACTTTAAGAAATTACAGTACTTTTCCTGAGTCCCTGACATTAAAACATTTAATTTGAGCCCTGTTCCCTCATCCTGTGATTTGCCAAATGCCCACAATTGGTATTCAAAAATAAATTATTCTCCATAAGATTAGTATGGAAAAATGCAGGTTTGCTGCCACAGAAATTTGAAAATGAGGTATTATAGGCTACAATCCAATATATCTAAACTATATAAAGCCACATAACATGTTTTATCAAGATATGCTGAGGAATAAGAAAGCTATCCAATTGTATTTACCTCTCATAAGGTTAACATTAGGAAAGAGAGTAAACAGGTTTGCTGCCTCAGTAATTTGATGATTTGGATATTTTAAGCCATAATCAGGTAGATATTAACTGTATGAAGCCTCATGCCATTTCTTATTAGTATATTTTGAGAAATGAGCGAACTACACAACTTATTTTATTACCCATAAGGTTAGCATGTATAATGAGTATGCAGGTTTGCTGCAACAGGTATGTTAAAACTGGTTGGTTTTTATTCATTATTTAGTATATCTTAACTAGAAGAAGCCATATACCAAGTTTTATTATGATATGTTCAAAAATAAGGCAGATATAGAATTTTTTTATTTCCCATAAGGATAACATGGGGAATGATTTTGCAGGTTTGCTGCCACAAAAAGGAAATTTTTGGGGGTTTTAGACTAAAATACATTAGATCTCATCTAGATGAAGCCACAAACCAAGTTTAATTAAGATATGTTGAGAAATGAGCGAGATATAGAATTTTACTTATTCCCCATAAGGTTAACATTGGGACAACGTACTGTGTTTACCACTTTCGATATCTCGGTAACCAATGGGTTGGTAGTCCTGAATTCAAGAAGGAAAGTTAACTGTGGCGTGACTCGTATTAAAAGTTGTGATTTCTTCTATAGTAAAGTTTATGTTATTTATATACTTTGTGCTGTGGGACGAGAACACTGTTGGGTAAAAGTTGTATGGAAGGTATAAACGTGTTTGCAAATTGTGTTCTGTGACATTTCACGTACTTTAAAGTTCGCCTTAGATCAAACTAGGTTAAGGCGGGAGTAGTAGAAATTTCAGTTCATTCATTCCAATTCTATGACTGGAACAAGAAACATTTCAACAGCTGCCAATAGCACGGCACAAAATCATGATGATGACTTACCTTTACCATTGAGTATGGAGTGTGGTGTTTGTAATGACGAAGTCCCTGATAAATGTGGGATGCTATGTGACGGTGACTGCAATAAGTGGTATCACATATCATGTGTAAATTTAACTAATGATGACTACATCGTAATTAATGACATTGCGGACAAAATAAAATGGTTCTGCAAAAATTGCGAGAGTAAAATGAAAGAATTTTTTTGTCATAAATCGAACAGTGACATAATATCTAGAGCAGAATTTGGGAAACTGCAGGAAGCAGTGGACAATTTACTGGCTACAGTGAAGAGCACAATTAGTAACAATCAAGACCTTAATCAGAAAGTTGATAAAATTATGACAGTAATAACTCAAAATAGATCGCCTAAAAAATCTGAGATAACTGAAACGACGATTGAGGAAAAAACCTATCCTCCATGGAGCACCATTTATCGAGGAAGAGGGAGGTCATAAAAACCTTTCAATCCAGTGCCTGCTGTGACTTTTTTCCACAAAAACTCTTTCGATGCTTTAAACTCTATGGAGTCAACTGAAGTTCCTGATCTTCTCTCTGAGAAAAGCGCGGACTCTGAGCAATCTGACGTGAATTTTAATGAATCATCTTCTGTGAATGGTGAATCGTCATCTGTTAAGGTTAGCCACAAGAAAGTTGAGGATAAATATCGCCAGAACCATACAAATAAAGGATATGTGAAGCAATCTACTAAAAGACAGGAGAAGGTTATCATAGGTGATAAAGGAAGTGAAAGTAAAATTAAAATTGCAAGTAAACTCGCCTGGTTGTTCGTTTCTAGGGTCCACAAAAGTGTGGAGTCGAGTGACATTAAGGAATATATTAAAGAGGCAGACATCTCTTGTGAATGTGTTGCATTGAAAACAAGGTATGATACCTATAGGTCCTTCAAGGTAGGGGTCCCTGAAGAACACTTGGAAACTATGCTTGTTGAGGAATTCTGGCCCGAAGGAACACTAGTTGAGGAATTTGTCTTTCCTAAGCATCAAACTAGGCCTAGACAGGCTGTTTTTTTACCAAGGAAAATTTCATCAAAGGAAATAACCTAGATGATAACTTGTCTCAAACTAATAACATTTTCTTAACGTTTAGTAACATTCAAGGCTTGAGGGACAAAGTAGAAATATTAGAGGTCACGGCCTCGGCATCTGATTTTCTGTGCATCTCTGAACACTGGTTAAGCGAAGATGAGCTGTTCTACAATGTTCCGAGTGGCTATTACATCGGAAGTTCATACTGCCGCTCTCTGCACAAAAATGGGGGTGTTGTTGTCTTTGTAAAAAAAACTTAAAAGTAATGTTTTAGATGTTAGCTGGTTATGTGAAGAGCTTGATTTTGAAATAGCTGGAGTAGAGGTAACAAGCTTAAAGACTCTGGTTTTTTTCTGTTTATCGATCTCCTAGTGGACGGACTGATATATTTCTCAAACAAATTGAGGAACTTTTATAATTCATAAGTAGGCCTAAGTGGAATAGTTTTCAAGTCATATTTGGGGGAGATTTAAATTCTGCTTTTGATCCAACATTAACTAAATGTACTGTTCTTGAGTATAAAAACTTATTGTCACAATATGGTTTCTATTATATAAATGACAAGCCTACACGGTTAGGCGCTTGTTTAGATAATGCTTTCTGTAACGTAAAGCCTGACAAATGTGTATCTGAAGTCATACAATTTCCCTATTCTGATCATGATATCTTGAATGTTAAAATTGGTAGGCCTAGTAATCATGCACGTTTAGATTTCAATGTTCCTGTTACACATTCAACTTAGTCATCCGGTCTCAGGCAGAAGCAAAAAAATAATTATAGTTCTATACCTCGGGTCAAACAATTTTGACCCGAGTTGCTATTTGCACATAAGTGAAAAACTTGCATCTTATGACTGGCAGTTTCTTTTAACCAATGTATGTCTTGTAAGTTCCCATGATGTTTTTAATGTATTTTTTTGTATTTTATTTAATGTTATAAGTTCTTTCTTTAGGCTCAAGAAATGAAATGTAGGCTAACAAGCAGAAATAACAGTAATCGTAAAAATAAACAACCTTGGTATACAGAGGATCTTGCTAAGTTGAAAACAAAAATGTTAGGTATGGATAAATTTCAAAAAGGTACAAAATCTATTGAGGCAAACAATGCCAAAAGGGCTCTTGTGGCGAGATATAGGAGGGGTATTGCTGAAGCCAAACGTAAGTACAACTCAGATATGATAGATAGTAGTAACAATAGAAGTAAGACAGCTTGGTCAATCATTAACAAAGTAGCTAAGAATGCTGACCCAAATAAGGGGAATACTATCTTGCCGGATGATTTCAACAGTGTTTTTATAAATTCTGTTAAGGAAATTAGAGACAGCATTGTTGAACCTTCAGTTACTGCACAAGACCTGTTAAGTAATCTTTCTATTCCAGAAAACACTGTCTTTCAGTGGAAAGAAGTCAGTGCTGTTCAGGTAATTCAGGTGGTAAACCGAATGAAAAATTCAGATAGCTTAGATTGCTATAACATGTCAAATAATTTAATAAAAAACATCATCTTTTCAATCGCTCAGCCTTTAGCCTCTTGCGTAAATCTTTGCATGGCAGAAGGTGTTTTTCCTAATCAGTTAAAGCTAGTTAAAGTGTGTCCAATATTCAAAAATGGGTCTAGAGATCAGCCACAGAGCTATCGGCCTATTTCGATAGTTCCAATTCTTGGTAAAGTTATTGAATCTTTAGTATGTGATCAAATAAGTAATTATTTTGAAAATAGTGGCATTTTTTGTGATTTTCAATTTGGCTTTAGGCGCAGACGATCAACAATAAATGCTGTTAATTGTCTTGTGAAGGATGTGATCGGTACGTTTGAGGACGGAGGCTTTGCTCAGGCCACCTTTTGTGACCTGAGCAAGGCCTTAGACTGCATTGATCACAAAACACTTATTTCAAAACTACAATACTACGGGGTTTGTGGTTCAGTATTGTGCTTTTTTCAATCTTATCTTGAAAACCGCTTTCAATATGTGGAGACAGATTTAGGATTATCTGCTCCATTGAGGGTAGATGTTGGCGTGCCGCAGGGCTCTGTCCTGGGGCCGTTGCTGTTCATAATAGCGGTAAATGACCTTCCTGCCAATGTTCAATCTGGCTGCTACATGTTCGCAGATGACACTACTCTATTTTGTAGGAGTGGTGACTTAGGTACCCTTGGTGACCTTGTAAATGAGACTCTGGATCAGGCTTCGGATTGGTTTAAAGCCAACAGCTTGCTATTAAATGACTCAAAAACAAAACATCTTACTTTCACCCTCAAAAAGGTCCCAGTAAATACCCAGGATGATATAAAATTTTTGGGAATCAAAATGGATTCTCAACTTAGTTGGTACCCTCATATTGATTTTATAGCTTCAAAACTCTCAAAAATCATTTTTCTTTTTAGAAGATTGAACTGTCACGTAACTCAAGAATATTTGCGATGTGCTTATTTTGGGGTTTTTCAATCTATAATTCAGTATGGGTTAGTTCTTTGGGGCAACTCAAGCCGAATTTCAAAAATTCTTATTCTTCAAAAAAAGTTGTAAGAATAATGGCCAATGTGAGTCAAAGAGCTCATTGTAAGCCATTATTTATCGAATTGAACTTAATGACAGTCATTAATCTCTCTATATTTTGGAAGTGCTGAAATATATATTTAATGAACTACCTAACCTAACAATGAGAGGTGATATTCATGAGTATAATACTCGCAACAGAACCAACATTGATTGTAACTACGACTTACAAAATCACTTAACTCACATTGCTCGATAGGCTTAAGAGTTTTCAATAAAGTGAATACTAAGTTAGTTAGTCATAAGTCTTTGGTCAAATTTCAGTGCTGGCTTCTGGCGAACCCCTTTTACTCGCTACAGGAGTTCTTATCTTTGAGAAACTGTGATATTAGTTTTTAGTAGGCCTAGGCCTATTTGTTTTTTGTTTTTTTCTCTCTCATTGTTCTAATTTATTTGTACGGTATTAAATGTTTTTAGCTAACTATACATTTTATCGTTTTATTACTTCGTTAGGGCCTATTTAGGCTATTATCTGTTAATTTTTTGTCTCTTCATAGTTTATCAGCTGTTATTTTTTCCCCTTTTATTTAAAGTATGTTATTAATGTGTCACGCCAGTATTACCAACCACATTTTTGTTAAATTCTGTTCTTATGAGTTAGTTAAAGCTGCTTAAATGTACTTAACAAATGGACTGATATAAATTTGCATAAAAAATATTAATAATTGGCATATATTGTAATGACAAAGTGTATTTCACTGAATGTATTGACATGTCCTACTATACATTGTACCTAAAGGAAATAAATGTGATTTGATTTGATTTGATTTGATTTTGAATGGACATAGAGCAACGATTCAAAATACTAAATTGTTTGTTTTTTTGAGGCGAATCCAATGGTGCCAAAAAAAATTTGATTTATTTTATTTTTTTATGTAAAAACCCCAAAAAACCCATTTATAGATGGATAGATAGATAGATAGATAGATAGATATATACAAATTCGAACGAATGGTGTTTTTTGCTTCTGGTGGCCCCAAAACGACCACGGTCTCGGGTCACGTCATGGTCTCGGGCTTAGGTCTTACCATGAGACCTACGGTAATAGCTTCTTCCCTATAGGGGAAATTCGCTAAAACCTGTTATCTAACTTGGTCTTCGTAAACCGGATTACTGGCAGATCTAAAAATAGGCCTATATTAAATGACTCATTGTACGAACTCAATTAAAAGACTGCCACTTCATAAACAAGAAAAATTACTAGGACGTTCACCACAGTTAAGAAAATATCGTGTAAACGTATCCAGCTGTTCTGTTTCAAATGCCCCTCGACGGAGGAGCGGGATTCTCATAAAACAACCAATAGAATTAAGGGGTGTGGCCAGCGGTGTATAAATACATCGATGGGTGTGGCTAATATGGCGGAAAGTACAGTCAATGACATAAATTGGGATGTGGCCAAAAGTGCTTAGTTCCGTTTGTGCGCGAGGCGCCAAACCCGGACTGTTTTGAAACAGTCTCGATTTGGCGGGAGCGTCAGGTGCCAAAACCAGACTGTTTCATTTTTGCACAGAAACGTCAAAGTCGGACGGCGCCAACTCAGGACTGTTTTGAAACAGTCCCGATTTGGCGGGAGCGTCAGGTGCCAAACCCAGACTGTTTCATTTTTGCACAGAAACGTCAAAGTTGGACAGCGCCAACTCAGGACGGAAAAACAGTCCAGAGTTGGCCCTGTCCGACTTTGGCACTGTCCGACTTTGGCGCGTTCCCTGCCTTACGCAACCATGTTTCATTCTCTCCTGCTGCTAATTTCCGGTGGTTCGTAATGTATTCGGCATAGTATTTTATCGGTAGTCAAGTTTTGAGACCCTTCCACCTCTGTCGCAGCAAACCTGCGTACTGAGAAAATTTCAATCTTTTTTTATAAGAAGCATTTTCTATTTATGTAAGAAGAACTGATGTTTTAATATGGGTATATACAGTGTGTAAATTAAGTATGGAAATATTTGTTTGTGGCGATGGTTAACCTAGGTTCCGGATTTTTTGACATCGAAAATATTTTTTCATCCCCCTCACAGGGTGGGGGGTAAGGGGTAGCTTATTTTTTTCAAATAGCAACCCGTGTTGAGTGACCCCTTATTTTAAAGGGTTTGTCAAAATAAATAAAATGGCGCAATCCCGAGGTCGATACCTCAACCCTAACCCAAATGGCAGCATTTTTAAATTTTGAGATGAACACACGAGATTAACTAAGGATACCTAAATTTACCTTTTAAGAGGGTTACATTGGGCAAGTTAAACTCTGGATTCCATTATTAGATGGAAAAGTGGACGTTTCTGTCTCATTCCTGATTTGGCCTCAGCCCCCGAAATAGGGTGTTTTGGGGGCAACCCCCTAAATGTTAATGCAAACCCCTACTGAATGTGCCCTAATTTTGAAGGGGTTGTAAAAAAATAAGCAATGTTGCAAACCTAATGTCAATATGTCAACCCTAGCCAATATGGCAGGTATTCAAAAATGTGATTAGGTAAAAAGCACACCAACTTCTCTTATTCAAATTTTGAGTGTCTTATTAGAATCGACGGATATTAATTTAAATCATGGTTTTCAGTTTGATAAGAGCTATAAAATGAGGGGTGACTCAATATGGCTACTATGGTAGGCATTAAATATTTTTAAATGTAAAATGGGCGTTTCTTCACCTTTAAATTTGCACCATTGCTTATGTCTTAACAAACCCTTCAAAATGAGGGGTCACTCAATAGGGATTTGCATTTGAAATTTTGGGGCTACCCCCAAAACACCCTATTTTTGTGGCTGGGGCAAAATCAGGAATAAGGCGAAAACATCCACTTTTCCATCTAATAATGGTATCCAGAGTTTAACTTGCCCATTTTAACCCGCTGAAAAGGTAAATTTAGGTCTCCACAGTTAATCTCGTGTGTTCATTTCAAAATTTGAAAAAGCTGCCATTTGGGTTAGGGTTGAGGTATCGACCTCGGGTTTACGCCATTTTATTTATTTTGACAAAACCTTTTAAATGAGGGGTCACTCAACAAGGGTTGCTATTTGAAAAACTTAAGTTACCCCATACCCCCCACCCTGTGAGGGGGATGAAAAAAAATTTTCGATGTCAAAAAATCCGGAACCTAGGTTAAAACCAACGCCACAAACAAAATATCTCTATCTCCTTCGGTTGAAAAAATACAGATTTGTTTCTATACTTAATTTACACACTAGATGGAACGTGCTGTTACACACTACACTGTATAGCCCAGAATTTCTCAGAGCACAATCAAAATACCTGATTAAAGGGCTATGTTTGGCGTTGGTGCCACCCTGCTGACAAACTCCAAACTCAAAAACTCCAAACTACCTCGGCATGGCGTAAATATACCTCCTAAAAATATACCGTTCCCATCAAGCTATCACCCTGTCAAATTTTCCCCTTCTAGCCCAAGGTAGAAAATGATCCTAGGCTGATGATGATGGTAGGTGAAAATGATCCGGAAATTATCTGTTTGTCTTTAGCATACACGTCAGATTGTGATCTTGCGGGCTTGTGTCAAGGCGCCACCAAGACAAACCGCCACCTCAAATGGCCTCGTCATGTAGATTAAACAAATTTGACATATCACCACCTCGCTCTATTGATATCTGTTTTCATCTGTGAATATAATGTGAAATGAGCTATAGCTTACATATACCCCAACTGACACATCGATAATGGTTTGTATCCAATTTAAATATTTCAAATGAAAATAAATTAATGGTGGTGCCATGTGAAACATTTTCAAAGGACATGGTGTAATGGCTTATTTTGGCCTAATATAACCCCATTTTTCCTTCAGAATCAGACTTTGGGGTAGCTGTGCTAAACTGAGGCAAGGAAAAGTTTTTAGACTGTAAAAAAGCACCTAGAATCATTTGCAAATCGCAACCGAGAATACCTTGGAGGGATGGCTTCAGAGAGCTTGATTTGCTCCCATTGACCTGCATTTATATCTTGGAGGCACGGATGAAGAAGTAATACAGATTAGCAACCCAACACACTTTTTCCTGCCCGTTTTAGCGGGTGGCGTCAGGTTTGTTAGGCTGTGTTGTCACCCATATTGCATCGTTTTCAAAGGAGATTTCGTTAATAGCAAATCTTTAGGTCCCAAAGAACAGGTATAGCCAATAATAACTTTGATACCACGGCAATTCGGGTGGCAAAACAACTTGACGCCACTAGAAAAACGGGTACGAAAAAATGCATCAGGTTGCTAATGTGTATCGTTCTTCATCTGTGTTGGACGTAACACTATACTGCCAAGTATATACCTTCACTTGACTGGAGCATTCAAAAGCATCGGTACGATAATACTAAGGGAAGGGACAATTAGTGACTCGGGCATCACAGAACTGTGACATTTGAACATTTTCCGTCGCAGGCTGAAAAGTCAGTCATCTAAATAAAATCCCAGAAGGTATCAAATAATAAAAACAATCAAAAACCAATTCAAAACTCGACTAAAACACCTTTTGGTGACTGAAGTTCTGTACTCGGTTGATGAGTTCAAGATGAGACGTTGAGATATTTATATTGAAGCTCTTTTTCGCCCTAGGGAGAAAAAGAATCAGCTGATGTCGAGGACGTTAGCTGTTCGTTTGTAATGCACTAAAACTGCAAAAGTGTGTACGTCAGCGTCGATGTTGAGCTATCATCGATTGCATCGAAAGTGGTTATTAGTTTTTACTATCAATTGTAATTCATTGTTGCATTGTTGTCGGTTTAGTCGATTTGTGGAACTCGCTCATTTCACCAATCGATAGTTCAATGCGTTCGATACATCCATAGTTGTTCATTTTTGTCAGTCTAACCCATGGAGGTTATATTGTTATACTGAAGACAGCACTCTATAGTAAAACAGCGTGCCGGCTGTTTAGGGCAAAATATCACAAAAATGGTACACCAGTTAGAACCAACCGTTGCAAGAACCTCAATTTCACCGACTTCCCAAAATGAACGAGTCAATCGAGTGATTCAGTTGAATCACGACTCAATTTTGAGCTTGGTTCATTCCGGAACTAAAAATAAATAATATTTTAAACCTTAAATCAAGCACTCATAATGAACTGCTTACGAGTACTTATTAGGTGATTTTATTTGAAAATAAGTTTACCTAATTTATTTTTGGGTATACAATGGCGAAATAAAGTAAAAATAACAAAACAGATATCTGGACTTTGAAGTAATTGATATAATTAGTCACGATGCAAATTACGAGAATGATGGAAGAAACTTGGCAGGTAGGCAACATAAGTAGTAGGACTTTTATTTCTGTTAGTGGTACAATATTGCCGAGCAACAATAATAACGTTTGTATAATATGGCTGATGGCAAAATCTAACATAAAGAGTGAGTTTGTCATTTACTGGATACTAAAACTTATATATTGAAATTAAAATCAATCATTCCTTATTCATAGGTTAAAAATAGCATTTTCTGTTCTATTATTTATATAATATCGTATTTGGCCTTAATAGTCTAGGCACATTTAAATTTAAAAATTATGCAAGAAGCATATCATGTATCAGTTGGGGAAACAACGTTTTTATACTTACAACGTTTTTAAAATATTTTACTAAAAATATTTATTTTTAGTAAAACATTTTTCTAAATTCATTCCCCCCCCCCCCCCCCCCGAATACGAATATGGCTGTGGCCAAGCCGGAGTTTGGACCGGAAGTGAGGTATCTAAGATGATGGCCAATATATGAAGCCTTATATCTCCCTTGTTAATTGCCTTAAAATAACGATCAAAACGTCGAATTTTGAGTTTTTTTTCGGATGCCTGACACATTGCAATACTCAAAATTTAATTTTATTAAAGTTTCAAGGCACAGGATTCAAGATGGCCGCCAAGGCCCACATTTAAGAAATTTATTTTTTTAATAGGAAGCATTTTATGTAACGGTTGGGAAAACAAGGTCTTGTATTTCTATCTCCCCCCCACCCCTGAATACGAATATGTCTGTGGCAAGCCGGAGTTTGGACCGGAAGTGCGGTATCCAAGATGGTGGCCAATATATGAAGCCCTACATCTCCCTTGTTAATTGCCTTCAAATAACGAACAAAACGTCGAATTTGAGTTTTTTCGGATGCCTAACACAAAGAAAGTTGATGATGCCCAGTATATAGTAATGATCCGTTGGCATCATTACTACCGGGCCTCTCTATAATATTTCTGAAAACATAGAAATATACGGTTTCAATTATATAGTTTATCCCCTTTTTATACTTGAAAACCGATTGAATTACTTTAAAATCTACATAAATTACCACAGTATGTTTCATTAGAAACTGAAGTGTACACACAGGTTTTTGACGTTGTTCAGGCCTTCACTGATACATTAGATACATAAAACATACATTAGATACATTACTAGAAATGGCGACCTACTCAGGAAGGTATTTTAAGATAAGTTGAATGACAGATGAGTAAAGGATGATTGTGGCGCGATCTTGTAGTCTTGTAGTCTTGACTAAGGCCGACATGGCCCTTGGAAAGAACTGTTAATTAATAGCCCAACAGCCAATGGCAACTAAGGGAACTACATTTTAACGTGGAATCCGAACCACAATTTCCTCGGTTAACAGTTTTACGAACTGTTCGAATCATGAGGACGGTCCAAACGTAGTATTCAATAGTGCGGACGATAATCCCCACTAAGGAAACCGCGTCCACAAACTATCGCTCATAACTGTTCACAATTAAAATTACTCATAACACGCCACTAGAGTAAAATATACTTTATTGAGCTGAGTTTACAATAAAGTATATTTTATTGTAATTTACAATTTACATCGAGCAAACTATGTGTTAAGATTTTGTTTCCTAAGTACTATTTTTACAGTTGCTTTGTTTATCATACAGCTGATATAATTATTTTGTTGTGGTTTGCGCTAGAATGTTATTTAAATGGGCCAAAGTCGATCTTTGAGAGATTCCCAAGGGCTTCCAAGAGGTCCGCGCACTGATTTGAGACCCTCGAAAGCTTTAAAAAACGCTTGGACCGTCAAAATAAACCAGTACTTTTGCTATAATTTCCATCTCAAAAATCACCTCATTCGTATAGTACAGTATATATTTATGTTTTTTATAGGTTATCAGATGGCTGTATTTCCCTTACCTTTTACTTATAAAAGCAGAATAAAAATTTTAAACAAACTTTTAACACAGGTACTTTAATTTTTAAAGAGTCTTTTCTCATTCTCAAAATTATATTTATTGTTTTTTTAAGCAGCGAAGGTTTTGTTTTATCATAGAGATATTTCCAACTCTGCTTTCGAGACTTAGTGATAATTTTTATTTCTATTGAATCGAACCAGTGTAAGAGGTAATCAGGGGTGCGCTAAATCAAAGGCATCAAGAATCAATTGCAGCCACTGAACTGGACTTATTGGTTTCGCCCTTTCAAAGAAGGCGAACTTTATAGCTTATGCCATTTTAAAATAATTTTAATAGGACCTCGCGGAAATAAACATCGCCTTATCTATCGCCTTATCATATATACTGAAAAAAATATTGAGACGTATTTTTGCCCGATAACTTTTTTAACGTGTCTTATCGAATATCCCCTATAGCGGAGAAGCAATTACGGTAGGTTTCATTGTAATCTTAATCCCAAGACAATGATTACTTTTAATCAGTAGTTAAGGAAGGAAAAAAGCGAGGATTCCAACGATTTACTATAGTAGTACTGAAGATGGCAAACTGCCGAAACCTGTCCACGTTCAAGTGAGACAGTGACGCCGTCGACGGATACCAACAGTGTTGAAGGTTGTATGATCGGTGCACGGACAATTCCACAACATTCCTCAGAATACTTTAAATCATTCGTCAAGCTATGATGGCTATGATGTAATTTTTTTAATATTCCCTGATGATGGAACCCTGGGCAATAAAATATACCTTATGTCCCTAACGTCCTGGACTTGTTAAATAACTTTTAAACGCAATAAAAATATAGGGTAAAGATATTTTTCCCCCATCTGCTATGTTTTGACGCTTTTTACTCCTTGTAATGGTTGAGTAAAATAATAATTTGTCTCCCCGGCGGCAGACAAGAAACCCCTTAAGAATAACATTGAAATTAATAATTCAAAATTTAAAGCGCCTTCAAATTTCCACGCCCACATGCAAATGTTGCAGCTCAACGAATGCAAGCGCTAACAGCTGATTTAGTGGCAGAAATAATTTAATAAGATTAACATTAAGAACAATCAGTTTTGAGAACGTCTAAGATTTAAGCATGTAAGAACGTTCCAACAATCAGATCGCTGATGCATGCATGGTTGTAGCTACCCGGATGCAGGCGCTATTAGCAGAACGAAACAAAATGGATATTTTTATTACTTACTAAGTTAATAAAATACATTTTCCTCCACCTACTATCTAAAGTCGTCTTTTAGTCCCTGGACTAGAAAACTAAAGTGCTAGTTTATACTCCATGGGATTTACTTACGTACTTTTTCTCCCACGGGACTAAAAGTAATCTCATAAGAAATACATGGGGAGAAATCCGGCAACACCGCGATGGACAGTGACAAAAAGTGGCAACACTGTCGATGTTCATTTGCTTACTCTAAATTTAATTCAAGAATTTCAGTGTTTCAACTTAAGAAAACAAAACCGTATAAATTTCATAGCCAGGTAATAATTATTTTGTCTGAATTGAGCTGGCAACACTGAACATAAAACACCTGATTTAGAGTTAGTTGTTACCAATATGCCGAACGTTTTAAATAAACATGGCACCTACATATACGTTACAGAACTGTACGTTACAGAATGTTACTTAAAGATTTTGGGAGGTATTTTTTGAAATAATAGACTTTAGGAAAAATAGTGATAAAAATGGCCTGAATAAATGGTGGTTTAAATTGCCTAAGAACCTTATGTTATTTATATATATATATATATATATATATATATATATATGTGTGTGTGTGTGTGTGTGTGTGTGTGTGTGTGTGTGTGTGTGTGTGTGTGTGTGTTTGGGCTACATTAGCTGTGGGGACATGGACATGCATACGACCAGACTGTGTGGACCTAATCGCTTATGGGGACATCACACACGTCCCCACAATTTTTACATGAAATGCATAAACTGTGAGGACGTCATGATGACTAACTAGTGGCGCATCCTGTGGAATTTTCGGGAAACTATACGATTCTTCTGATTTGACAGAGGAAGGAAAATTGCTGTTGGCTGCTACAGCAATGGGACTAGACTAGATCGTTTTACTGTTCGCCCGGTCTCCTGTCAGTTATCACAACGATACACAATATTTGAACAATCAATTTATGGATGATTCAGTTTATTTGGTTTAACATATAATAAATAAATCCTCATTTATGAATTAGAAAATAGCTATAGATCAGTAATTGTATCTAATTATAAATTAAAAATTATCAATGAAATTTATTGTTTGATTAAAAATAAAAACATATCTTTGGTTAAAATTGGTTAGAATTAAATTTTATCTTAATAGGTAAAACTGAAATCTATTTAAATGTATTTGAATATTAATTTTTTATGATAAAACCTCAGCCCAAGACCATTACAACTTTTATTCCTCATCTAATTTATTTAAGAAAATTTGCTCATTTAAAAATTACCAATTAAATTTATTGTTTGAATAAAAATAAAAATAGTCTTTTAAGTGTAGCTAATATTAAATTTTATCTCAATAGGTATTTATTTATTTTATCCCTGTTGACTGAGGGTGCACAATAAGCTAATTCTGCTGTGTTGCAACACCATGGCCAAGTGAAGCCATGGCCCTCTTTAAAAAAATAGGTATTTATTATTAAATTGAAATCCAATTATATTATAAGTAGGTCTATTTGAAAATCTAGGCTTACAAATATTTTTTTATAAACTAGCAGTTGCCCGTGGCTTCGCTCACGATAGATAGCTTGAAACAGGTGATCTTGCCACTGCTCTTAGAACTGTCAAATTAGTAGCCACAGCTGTTTACATTTCTGTGTTTAATGTTTACATACTTATCAAATGTGGACATAGAAACTGAGGGCGTTCACAGGGAGTAGCCCGAGAGTTTTTTAAGGAAGTGAATTTATATATTTTTTTCTATATGTAAAAAAAGTCTATATTTTCTCTATGTAAAAAATCAAAAAGAAAATCTTCCTGGGAAAGTCTATCCCCCTTTATAGATAGCCCGATATAGATGGTTTGCAAACTTGGCGATTATTAGCGCTGACTTTATGTCCGTACCAAATTTAATTAAGATCGGGCTAAATTATGAGAGTTATAGTGCTTATATTTATATATAGGCTAAATATATCCGTTGCAGCAGGCCTGCATACAATTTCAAATGATTGAAAACTAATTTCAAAACATCATAAATTGTCATTGGTAGTCATGAATATTTTTGTATTCTCCATAAGGAGAACGCTAATTTGCTGCTACAAAAATGAAAATGAATTGAGGATTTTTGGGCCTTAGTTGGCCTAGATCTTAACTAGATGAAGTAGCATAGCAAGTGTCATCAAGATATGTTGATATGTAAGCAGGGTAATTTACCCCAAAGGGTGACATAAGGGCAATAAGTATGCAAAAAATCAAACAATGGCTTGACTACCTCATTTAGTTTAATGCTGCAATCCCATCATTTTATCAAACCTGGATTAGTAAAGAAAGATGAACTCACCATAATATACGCATAACTTTTAAATATCACTATCGCTTAATTTGAAAGCGGTATAAACTGCCAAGAAATGTAAAATATTCTCATTTTAAGGGGCAGAATCTACAAAATATTAAAGAACCAAAATTCTCTGCTACTAAACAGTATAACTTATGATTGTAAAAATTGTAATGTGTAAACAAAAGTGACTTTACTATGACATTATTCAATTAATTAAGGTCAACATATGACAATATTCGATGAATTTTCAATAATTTTACGAATTAATGAATTTAATGTTCGATTATTGTGCCATAGTGCCATGTGAGATTATTATGAGAGGTTTAAATAACAGATATTAAAATAATAAAGGGGAGCACTTGGCTTGGAAAGAGGTATTACTCTGAATCACTTTATGGAGGGTTTAAGGTTTTAAATTACTATGCATCATTTTTATTTTTTTATTATTTTTTTACTGAATTTTTAAGATAGGACATGTGTATGGCCTTTTAGAGAACAGATCTTATTAATATCAAAATGTTAAAAATGAATTCTAAACATTTACTTGTTGTTAGGCATATCCATTATTTCACTTCCACTAGCACTCCACCTTTGAGAAATTGCCCATGGGTGGCCTTAGGCCCACTCCCGCACTTAACGTTCACAAACTTAAACATATTTATCCTGGATCTTCTGCGCTGGACTGCCAGATCTTCTGTCTGCGTGGCTCCCTTCTTCCAAGCAGCTCCTCAGCTTGACAGTTCTCGACTTAAACTAACCTTAAAGCAACCAACTACCGACTGTCGATGTGTATCGACTAATTTCCCAAACTGTGGGGACAAAAACACATTCACAAGGAAAAACACTCGTTTGTGTGAACACTTGCATTAACTCTGTGGACATGTGTTTTGACTCTTGCATTAACTGTGTGGACATGACCGTCTCTTACATTAGCTGTGGGGACGTCCACTCAATTTTCAATCTTTTTTTAAACTGCTTTCTGCCAATAGAAAAGGAGTGTTTTTGCTTTTTTTGAAATCTAGAGGCCAAATAGAACATATGATGTTTTTTATAGCAGTGTGCCTCGATGTCCACATAGTTTGGTAAAAAGCACGAGTCCCCACAGTTATAGTAATGGTGTGTATGTGTGTGTGTGTGTGTGTGTGTGTGTGCGTGCGTGCGTGCGTGCGTGCGTGTGTGTGTGTGTGTGTGTGTGTGTGTGTGTGTGTGTGTGTGTGTGTGTGTGTGTGTGTGTGTGTGTGTGTGTGTGTGTGATTCTAATCTAGCCTAGTTTAAAGGAGAAATGGGTCACATGAGGATAAATTTATATTGTCACAGTTATGTTAATGGTGTAGGTGGAGGAAAAGTTTTGTGTGCATCATGGGACTAAAGTGCTTTTTCTCCCTCGGGAAAAAGGGTTGTCGCCCTCAGCTCCGCCATCAGGTGACAACATTTTCCCTCACTGAGAAAAGGTTGCACTTTAGTCCCTAGATGCACAAATAACTATTTTATGATCAAGATATTTACTATTGCAGGTGAAGGAAAGATTTTGTTTGTATTTCGAGAGTAAAGTACATTGTTTCCCTCGTGAAAATTATCGCCCACGCAAGCTCAAGCGCCAACTTTTTTTCTTGTGAGACAATGGTGTACTTTACTCACTCAACACCCAAATACCTATTGCACATGAGTTCCGAACAAAAAGCACAACTTTTTTCAGTGCATATAAAATTTGCTACTGTCCCTAAAATGCGTTTGTCTCATCTATAGATTTCATAAAACCTAACCTAACAAATCCACCAAACTCAACCAACCTTAACCCCCCTCCCCGTTCTCGAACAACGCAGAATAATAATAATAAGAGAATATTTATCCGTATACAGAGTTCTGTCCAACAGCATTTATTAGAATCAATAAAATATTTTAGGGATGGTAAACTATTGTATCGATATAATAATAAATTGAATACTAAATTAAGTACTTTAAAATCTGATTTGGAAACGGATTATAGGTAACATAATGGCACAACACTTTTAGCATCGATAGCACCCTCTCCCTTTGAAACATGACGTAAAATGTACTCTACTTTTTAGGGGTGTTACCCGAAATTAATTTATGTGTTCCCTTTTTTTCTATTTAATTAAAAAAATGTGGTACTACCTAGTCAATATATGGGAAACATTATTATGACATTTTTGATTTTTTTCAGAACCTCAAGAACCAAATAATGACCACGAACCTTTGGGTGGAGCAGGTGAGTCTATCTCATACTTTACACAATTACTTTACACACTTACTTTAGCTCGGCACATAGGTATACCAAATAAAAAACGCAATAAAAAAACATGCGTTTTAAAGTTATTTAGTGCCATATAACAAAGAACTAGGAATGTTATGCGGATGAGGAACAATCTGGGCGGAAAGCTGTTATGCTTAAGGGGGCTGAGTGGATACCCTTCTGTATTTGTAGTGGTGATTAATTCAATTTTTGGGCTTCGATAATCTTTCACATATTATGTGATTACTCCAAAATTTAAGCATGGAAATCCCTAAAACACCTACAAAACAAACAGTCGTTTCGCGACATCGGTAAAACCAAAAATTCGTCCCGCGGAAATTTGCAGAAAGACCCGACTTTCCCCTTCGTGGATCGAACACCTACAAGCAACTGCAGCGCGGCGATCTTCAATAAGCGTACTTCGCTGTTAATGCTTGAACTCTTTTTCACTGTGTAAAAACATTGTTGATTTAATTTCTGTTGAATGATGATGAAATACTAGTCAATTGTCACGAATACTATGCATAATTTGAACAATATTTGTCTTTGTATGTCATGCATTCTATTTATTGATGTTATGTGATCTTTGAAAGTATTTATAGGATGGCATATTTTATCGCCAATTTACTTAATGAACTTAATGAACTTAATGAATATTTATTTAATATTTGAAAACTATTGTTTAGATTGCTGTCCTCTTTAATTATTTTTGTTTGGAGGTCATTAGAAATGAGAATTTAGCTTGAATCTCAAGGGTTATCGTAAATTGTTGATAGGTTTATTTTTGTTGATTTTTTAATTATTGTCGCATTTTATTATTGTTGTACTGTTTATTATTATTGATTATTTGATTTTGCTAGCCTTTACTGTAATTGATAAATTTTCAATACATTATTTCGTCTCATAAAATAGTCGCAGCGGTGTTATCTGAGTGTAGAAATAAATAACAGACTCTAAGTTATCATAGTCAGCCAGGACCAAAAATGATCTTTTATTTTACTGTTCTTAAAGGTTAAAGAACCCCCTCCTTAACTTATTCCCCTCTTAATCGCGTGTGTATCAAGATCCATAGATGTACATACTTCAAAAATGTAGCCTAATTTGATATGTGGCTTGTTTGGTTATGAGACCATTTTTACGTATTTATAAATATACTACGTAAAAATGGTTCTGAGGCGGCAGCGTCGCAGGATCGAGTCCCGATGATGCCGCAGACTTTTAGCAGTACTGTTCGTCCTTGTACTGCCCCTCGCAAGCTCAAGCGCCAACATTTTTACTCACCGGCTCACCGGCTGGCTCGGTTTTTTTACTGTACCGGCTCACTCCTTTGTTTGCTTGATAACTTCCAAGCACAGGCCTGAGGCTTATGGGGGGGCAAATGCCAGGTAAAATTAGGAAGAGGCCGCCACCCTCTTTTTAAAAAGAAAAAGAAAAAGAAAGACTACAAATTATTTTAAAGTGACTAAACTAGGAGGAGGTATAATTCGAATATAAAGGGCTACTTAAATGAGCCCGCTGTCGTTCTTTTGACACAAATTGATGATTAGAGGTGTCTGCCTCATCGTTAAATAGAAAAAGGATCAATCACAGTTTCAGGATAAGTATCAATTAATACTTTGCATCTCGATCGGTTATGGAGGCGAAGAGTCGGGTTGAATGCTAGAATATTATTAAAACTAAAGTAGTTGCAATATTACTTTTGAAATAGCATTATTAGGTTAAAAATAACAGTAATTTACAGAATACAAAAATAAAAAGATGTATATTATAATTATTTATGTAAAGATGTGGTATCATAAATCGCGATTTTTCAGGCAATGTTGTCCCGTATGTATGTGTGTACGAATGAGCAACAAATGTACGTATGAATGTAAGAGTGATTGTCAAAAGATATCTTGTATTTTTCTATTTACTAACGCATTGTATGCAATATGAAATTATCGTCGGAACAATAAAGATATTATTATCAGAAATATAGTGATTAAAATAATTAATCTCTTAATAAGGTTTTAGCTTTTCTACAAGAGATAATTTTTCAACAAGTACACATTTTTGGGTGAACCGGGGCAAACTAGAGAACTTGTAATTTTATTATGTTTCAAGAGAAGTATCTGTTTGACAACTGAAAACTCGCTAACCTAATGTTATTGCTAACTTATTTTTCTTTAAAAAAGTTCAATAACTATATTTCTATAGTAAGTCAAAAGTTATAACTAATAGAAGATTAAATCAATAGAAGAGCTCATACAGAGAATTATCTTTTTTTCTATTTCTAAGAGGCCCTCAATGTCCAGTTATTTCCAAATATATGGGTCTACTTTAGAAACTAGTCTAAACTAAATTTTGATTGAAACACTAACTGTTCCCTTCCTACAGACAACCATCTTATATTGGAGATTCGATAGTTGTTTAGGTAGTTTGTTAATGAAATTGATAGATAGTTGAATTGTAAATGGATATGAGTTGTTATTTAAAGTTGTACATACAAAATAGTCTCTCATACAGGTATTATTTCAATATAATCGCATATTTAATTTAATCAATATCTTCCACCCTATAAGCTTTGACTGACTTTAGAGGCCAAAACTGATTAAATTGCCCACGTAAGTACGAAACTTTTGTACAAAAGATACTATCTAAACTAAAAACAAACCTGCTTTAATTGCAGAAAGTTCCTACCACAATTTAAGCGGACGCTCTTTTAATTACTTATTTATTTTTAATTCAAACGGAAAACTCATTTTCAATTAAATGTACAATCAAGATTACCGAGCACGTAAGGATACAATTGAACCACGTAAACTGTGAAACTACTCTATGAAGAGACTTTGACAGATGATTGACTCCTAAACCTTGTTCTAATTTAGGAACAAGTAGTTTTAACAATATATCAGACAGACTATACAAAAAATGCTACATGCTACAGAGAATGTTTGATTGTATAGTACCTTCGAGTGTTCAATTTAATATGTCATTTTAGCGGACATTGACAAAAAATGAAATACTACCGAATACATGCAGCATTCGGAATACATGCGACGTTGCATGCAACATGCAATAACAAATTACATGCAACAACAATCCAACAATTGTGCTACCATAAATACTACGAATTTATTCATAAACAATTACCATATTACTATAAATATATACATCAACAAAACCTTGATTGGGTTTCCAGTATTGGCAGACTCTTAGGTAGAAATATTATCGTCTCTGAGCTGTGTAAAATTAAAATGATATTTAGTTTATAATCCAAACTGACACGCCTTGGTGCTTGGATAATAATATCAACATTTGAATAACTATGTTTAGGCTATTTAACACAGCTTTGCGAGTTATCTGTATAAGTAGTAAATGCTGCCGAAAATATGACCGAGAAAAGTATTATTCTATTATGAGCTTTTGGAATTGCAACGTGCCTTTTCATGAGAATACTGTTGTTAATCTATTACGTCTTACCCTATCCAATATATTGATGTCTACTTCGATGACGATTAAATTTTAATTAAGATAAAAAAAAATAACCTACTCAGTCTGAGTTAGGTTTTACCTTATTTTTGGCTGCATGAGTCCCATGAGAATTCCGATGTATAAGCTCCTTATAATTACTCACTCCAGTAACTTTTTTCAATATTTTTACAATTTGGGTAAAGCCGCCATTTTAAAACGTGATTTTAGATATTTTCCGTCAGTCCGATTTCTTCCGATTCAAGCACGCTATATGTCATGTACATAATAGGGTCATCGAAATAGGTGCCCGCGATTTTAAAGCATAAAAAATCTCCCTTAAATAGTAAAATTCTCGGAAATTCAGCGAACAGAGCATGAGGTTGATTATCGCTAAGCACCTGTCGTGCCACTGCAGGAGCTCACATAGAAACAAATTGGGCATATACCAACAATTTATGAGTTTTTGCAAATAATTTAATGTATCTCAGAGTATTTAACTATTTATATAGCATTTTTATCAAGCTTTGGAAGCACGGGCACCTTTTTCGATGACCCTGTATTTCCTTTGATAAAACCCCTAGAATGACTAGCCTAATCTCAACATCGGTGACAAGAGCAGACTCGCTGAGCGACTCAGGCTGAAGCGAGGAGGAAGGAAGCGAGTGACACCACTGCCATTTCCGGGACGAGAAATACATTACACACAACATTTTCATTTCCACCTGCTGCCATTAACTGACATTTTAACGAAACAAAACCTATACATTCTCCTAGGAGGTCTCGTAAAATACGATTTTAAAAAAATCCGAATAATGTCCATGTGGCACTCAGACTGCGGCTCATATCCTTTGGTATTTTTTTGATTTCATAAATTAGAAAATTATAGAGTCGTGCAGTTGGGATCTACGTTATATATTTTAATTGTATTTATTATTGTGCAAAAGTAATGGTTTTCAAACGTTGTGAGAGTGAAAAGATATAGGTTATAACAATTGATATTTTTAGTTTAATCACTTGAAAACTTATAGGCACTCTAAATAATACACAAAGGGTTTCCTTTAAGGATTTTTAACTGGACAACTGCTGGACAGGTTTTAACGTTTTAGATGTCAATTTAAAGGGATTACTGCGTAGAATTGGTTATACATCTTAGAATTTTAAGTAAGGGAAAGGGCCGTTTTTTCATTAGCTAAAGATTGTCGCGGTACCTCCAGTTTATACTCTAAACTTGGTCAGGTCAGATGAATCAGAACGAACTTGGACGAACTTGGATGAATTTGGACGAACGGAAACAGTTACATTGAAGTTTTTTGTTTGATATTATGACAAAATTCCTTATTAGCGTTGGTACTTTACGTTTCGGACCGGTAGCTGGGAAATCAAAAATTACGTCATAAGTGCACATGTTAAAACTATGCATTTTAGAAAGGTATCCATGGGGGGGTTCAAAATGGGTTTGTGAGCCCTCAATCAGGTGCTTTCTCTATGGTGGACATACTTGAATGTGACTTTTTTGTATTCTCCCTAATAAAATGAGGATGAAGTATGCATTGATGCAAAAGGTATGTATAAATTGGTGGCTGGGTGGTAAAGTCAATATCCAATAAACCTCGAGTAGAAGAAGCCGTATACCAAGTTTTATCAATATATAATAATAAATATGGAATGTATATATATATATATATATATATATTGTGTTTTATTTTCTCCCCTTAAGAATAACAGGGGAAAAATATATACAAATTTGCTACCATGGAAATGCAAAAGTGGGGGATTTGAGGCTAATATACAATAGGTCTTAACTTAATAAAGCCACACATCATGTTTCATTATGATATGTTGAGGAATAAGCGATATATACAATTTTTTTTTTAATTCCCATAAGGTTGACAATGGAACAACGTACTGAGTTTAACGCCCTCAGTATCTCGGGAACTAACAGACATAGAGCAATGACTCGACATACTAGATTGTTTGTTATTTTTAAGCAAAATTCAATGGTGTAAACTTAAATTTAATAATTTTTTTCTGCATAATGATTGGGAAAATTCATTTTGGGGGTTATTTTCTTGGAGAAAGCCCCAACGTTGAGAGCTCACAATAGTATAATACGTTACTAGCCCGGTAAGTACCGTTTTGCCGTGCGATCATGATAGTTCCCGCGAGTTCGGTAAAACTTACCGGGCGTGTGAAGTACGATACTTTACATCATTCTATAGAATATACTCTGAAAAAAAGTTTAATCATAAAACTTTTTTTGCATAAAACATTTAGTTTTTCAATTCTTCACACACAAACAAGGAGGTTATAATCTATACTGGAGGTACCGCGACAATGCTTTAACTGATGAAAAAACGGCAAATGATGAAAAAACATATGCAGATGTTTCTGTGCAGTACTAAGATGAAAACCCATTTTTGACACCCTCCAGTATGCCTCTTCAAAACGCTATAGGTTTTACATGTGCACCTTATGACGTAATTTTTTACCTTCCAGCTCCTGACCCACTTAGAGTATTCGTAATTGTGTTTGTTCCTCCTCGGTTTTAAAGCTTAAAATTTCATGAAACAATAAATAGAATTGTTATATTAATGGCTTAGGTGTCAATTCCGGGTCGTGGTCTAATAAGTTAATCAACAGTTTCGATCCTAATGTAGTTAATTGTTAATCCGCTGTTGTGTGAATGTAGGTCAATATAGATGTAGGGTTACTAAGATATGTACTACACGAGTAGCCGGCCAAGAACAGTTTCAAACTAATGAATTCTTAGCTTGATGATGTTAAGGTGAGTTATTTGATATTTAGGTTGAATCGATTTTCAATCAAGGAGGCAAATCATGACACTGATTTTTGTTCTTTTGCTAAATTTTAGAGCAAATCCTTATACGAATATCGCCTGACATTAAATAATACATGGTTGATTGAGTAGTTTACAGTTTTTACTTAGAAATTCTGCTATTATTGAAATCATCATACATGATGATCACGTGTTTCCAAATACAACGCTAATTATAAGTTTCCAATTTTATCCCCAAGCTACTTCTATCATGGGGTAAAGGCAAAGATGGGACAAATTTTTAAGTGTTTACAGGATCGATAAAATAAATAAATAAATCAGCTATGCATGCACATTTTGTTCTATTCGTTGTTATGTTATTTGTGGTACGCAATCAGTGAATATAAAAACGATTAAAAAAAGTGTGAGATTAGCTGATTGGAAAAGGCGGTGGTTAATTTGATGTTATTCTCTTAAAGCTATGTCATATTATAAAGTTGTAGCAAGAGATTCACTCAAAAAGGATTTGGATAGTTTTTAAGTACTTCCCCTAGATAAAATAAACGGTATAAAAGTTCTTGAAAAGTAATTTTATTTCGAATAAATACATCAAAGAAAGTTCTCAAGTTAAGTAAGAAGTACTAAAGTATGAACAAGAAAAATAAAACTTTACCTTTGTTCTCTATGGCCGTGTCTCGGAGCGGTCTTGGCGATCCCTAGTTAGGCTGCTGAAGAGTTCAATACAACTTAACATAATTTAAAAAGTTGTTTCCTTTTTCAAAGTATTGAAAGGAAATATTTAGATGGTTTAGGCATTTGGTTTTATATGTCTATAAGTTGCGTTTTAGATAAATGTAATACAGAAGCCGCAATTTATAGCATGCTAAATCAAAGGGATCTGATTATTTGTAAAATACAGTGCTTAAACGTGATGTAACAACTGGTTTAAAAAACTGTTTGCAAATAAGAATTTTTGAACTTCTAACTTAAAAAAAATAAAAAATGTAAAACTAATCATTAACGCTATATTTTTCAGAAGTATTGGTCGTTACTCCGTTTTTATATAGGGGGAGTCTTATAAGCCGTCCACAACAGATTATAGGCGAACGGCTTAACATACAAAGACGAAACAAAACATTTCCCCACTAAATCATACCTAAGGAACAACGTAAAAATATTTTAAGCTTTTTAAAATACAGGGTGTTCCAAAAACCAGGGGTCCTGGGTTCGTATCTCGGATTTTTCAAATGTAAACATGTGCCATATTATAATCATTTTAAAGCTCTAAGCAAGATAAACAATTAGGTGAAAACAGAGCTCAATTATCTTTATTATTTTCAAAACAGCGGCCGTTTTTGTGAAAAATATTTGGAATTTACGGAATACCTGTATCTCGTGAACTACAGTAGGTTTTTTCGTTCTGTTTGAAAATTCGTAATCCTTGTAAACTCAGCTTTAATCTGATATGCAGCATGCCAACATTAAAAGAAAATAAATATTTTTTAAAAATTTTATTTTTATACATTTGGCAGCACTAAAAATCAAAAATTTCAAATGGCAATATATGTCAAATCGGATTTTATTTCAAAGGTCTTGCAAAAACCTACAACTTTTCAATGTATACTTACCTCCTATCTTAAGCAGTTTTGTAATAAAAAAGAAAAAACTCCATTTTCCCATATAACGCCCAAGTTAAATGGGCAGTAGTCAAAGCATTTAAATTTGCATCCTTTAACATTGAGTACAGCAAATTTAACATGGGCGTTATATGAGAAAATAGAGTTTTTTGTTTATTACTGAAAAATTACCAAAGATAGAAGGGGAGTATAAATTGAAAAATTGTAGGTTTTTGCAAGACCTTTAAAATGATATTCTATTTAACATATGTTGCCATTTAAAATTTTAAATTTTCAGTGCTACCAACATTTATAAAAAATATTTTTTTAATATTTATTTTCTTTTAATGTTGGCGTGTTGCATATAAAATATATAGCTATATAATATAAAACATAAAGAGTCTACAGGGATTAAGAATTTTCAAGCTGAACGAAAAAACCTTATGTAGTTCTCGAGATACAGGGTATTCCGTAAATACCAATATTTTTTCACAAAAACGGCCGCCATTTTGAAATAATAAAGATAATTGAGTCCAGTTTTCACCAAATTGTTTATCTCCCTTAGAGCTGTAAAATGATGTATAAAATGACGTATGTTTACATTTAAAAATTCCGAGACTCGAACCCATGACCCCCGGTTTTTGGAACACCTTGTATTTTAACAAGCTTAAAAATATTTTTACGTTGTTCCTTATATTCTGTATATATTCCTTATATTCCTCATATTCCTTAAATTATATAAATATCCAGTAATTAATCTATTATTACGAAAAAAGAAAAATAAACAAGTAATATATTTATATATTAAAATAATATATTAAACCTTATTTTACAAAAACTTTGTAAAAAAATATTGGTAAATGACTTAGATGAAAGAACACAAATATTTCATATAGTAAAATAGACAAGAATGTTTATTTTTTAAATTATATTAACATATAATTATTAAAAACCAAAATTCTATTAAATACATTGATAAACTGAGAAATCACGCAAAGTGATTCCTTGAAAACCTCAGTAGAGAGTAAATGTGAAATAGGGTAAGCTAACATTCTGCTGCCCTGATACTATAAATACAGGAGGAAAAGTGGAGATATCTCGAAGACCAATGGACTTAGAAAAATGATTAAAAATACCAAATTGTTTTTTTTTCGAGTTAAATCCAATGGTGCAAACAATAATTAGATAAATATAATTTTTCAATTTGAAAAACTCAAAACACCCATTTTTGGGGGGTAAAATGGGGCCTTTACCCCACTTTGGATATGTCGATCTGGCTGGTTTACGAACTCGTCCAAGAGAATCTAGTTTTACATGTCTGTACCAAATTTTGTTACGATCGGAGGATATTTACAAGAGTTATCGTGCTAACAAAACTCAAAAAATGAAAATTCTATTTCCCATATGAGCCCATGTTAGATTTTGAAACAAATCGTGAATTTTGCTCTTAAAAATGCGTTTTCACAATAAACTCACTTCATATCCAGGAAGTACACATAAAAAGCTGTAAATTAATATAAATATTAATATGATTGCTGAGGTTACCCCGAACGGATATTTTTTACCATTCTGTTCTGTTAAAACGACGGTAATAGCTTATTTCTAAGGAAATTCGCTAATAACTTAGAGACCAACGGACCTAGAGCAATGATTGAAGCTACCAAATTGTTTGTTTTTTCGAGCTGAATCCAAAGGTGAAAGCTATAATTTGATAACTTTGATTTTTCAATTGAGGATCTCAAAAAACCGATTTTTTGGTTGGCAAAAAGGGGTCTTCCAGAGGTATTTTCGCTTATATCTCGGAGACCAATTGACTTAGAGAAATTATTAAAAATACCAAATTGTTTTTTTTCGAGCTAAATCCAATGGTCAAACAATAATTGGATAAATATAATTTTTCTATTTGAAAAATTCAAAAAAACCCATTTTTTAGGGGTAAAATGGGGCCTTTACCCCACTTTGGATAGGTCGATATGGCTGGTTTACGAACTCGTCCAAGATAATCTAGTTTTACATGTCTGTACCAAATTTTGTTACGATCGGAGGATATTTACGAGAGTTATCGTGCTAAAAAAACTTAAAAAATGAAAATTCTATTTCCCATATAAGCCCATGTTAAATTTTTAAACAAATCGTGAATTTTGCATGTAAAAATGCGTTTTCACAATAAACTCACTTCTTTGTTTGAAATTCATTGTTGGTGATGGTGATTTTATATTTTGATTAGGATTTTTGCGGACATTTGCCATCACTGATTAGTAAAAAACAAGTTTCACGACGTTTCGGGATCTGGAATCTGATCCCGTCTTCAGGTGGAAGAAAACCTAGAACATAACAAGATTAGTAACACATAGCCAGGAAATCCTGGAGAAAAACACAGCTGAAACAGAGAACTGTAAAAGCAGTCACGAAAACAATAAGCTGAAAAGAAAAACAATACACAAAATAACACAGGAATCACAAGTATCAAGAATCACCAGGCAGGAGAGAGCACGCCCACACCCAATCAGAGCTGAGCTGAGACTGGTGAGAGGAAAGCAAATGGCGGCGGCAACGGAAATGGCGGCGCCCACAGCCAACCAAATCACGGCGCGCTACCGGTGGCGAAAACCTGAAACAGAGACATGTGATATGCAAATTCCGTGTGTCTGTTTGTGTTTTGTTAGTTAATTTTTAACCTGATTTTGCCCCTTGGCCTTGCTACGGGTTAACATGTTATGAGAATTTTGAACAGAATTGTTAGTAATTACCCTATTTTCTGACACTTTATTTTCCCTGTCTTTCAATTCTTAAATTTTCAATCAAACCATCAAAAATCTGTCAAAGAAGGGGTAGCTTACTCACTATTTGACAGAGCAAAGAGCATTTGCTCAAATCAAGATGGATTAAATCAGGAAATCAAAAAAGTAGAGCAAGATTTGGCTAAGAATGGATACCCTCAATCCGTAATAAGAAAGTGCAAAACCCGTAGGGCTAAACAGAATGAGTCAGAAAACACTGAAAAATTCGTTCCCATGTCAATCCCTTATGTGCCGGGATTATCGGAGAAAATTAGAAGAGTTGCTAGGAAGTTCAAAGTTAGAACCGCGTTTAGGACACAAAATACTCTTAGGCAATGTCTCGTAAAAACCAAACCAAAAAATGGCACTCAGGGATCAAAAAACTGTGTTTACAGAATAAACTGCAATAGTTGCTCTAGGCCGTATTATGGCGAGACAAAAAGACCTTTAAATGTTAGAATCAAAGAACACAAAGATAACACGAGGAAGGGCTTAGTGGATAAATCAAAAATTGCTCAACACTGCTGGTCTGAAAATCACCAGATGAATTTTGACGAAGCAAAAATAGTACACCGCGAACCTCATTTTTTCAAAAGAAAACTAATTGAAGCTTCATACATAAAACTAGCAGACCAACCAATCAGTCAATCTTCACTTGAAATAAGGCCAGTATGGCTACCAATATTAAACAAAGAATTGAAAGACAGGGAAAATAAAGTGTCAGAAAATAGGGTAATTACTAACAATTCTGTTCAAAATTCTCATAACATGTTAACCCGTAGCAAGGCCAAGGGGCAAAATCAGGTTAAAAATTAACTAACAAAACACAAACAGACACACGGAATTTGCATATCACATGTCTCTGTTTCAGGTTTTCGCCACCGGTAGCGCGCCGTGATTTGGTTGGCTGTGGGCGCCGCCATTTCCGTTGCCGCCGCCATTTGCTTTCCTCTCACCAGTCTCAGCTCAGCTCTGATTGGGTGTGGGCGTGCTCTCTCCTGCCTGGTGATTCTTGATACTTGTGATTCCTGTGTTATTTTGTGTATTGTTTTTCTTTTCAGCTTATTGTTTTCGTGACTGCTTTTACAGTTCTCTGTTTCAGCTGTGTTTTTCTCCAGGATTTCCTGGCTATGTGTTACTAATCTTGTTATGTTCTAGGTTTTCTTCCACCTGAAGACGGGATCAGATTCCAGATCCCGAAACGTCGTGAAACTTGTTTTTTACTAATCAGTGATGGCAAACTCACTTCTTATCCAGAAAGTACACATAAAAAGCTGTAAATTAATATAAATATTAATATGATTGCTGAGGTTACCCCGAACGGATATTTTTTGTCCATTCTGTTCTGTTAAAACGACGGTAAAAGCTTTTTTCTAAGGAATTTCGCTAATAACTTAGACACCAATGGACCTTGAGCAATGATTGAAGCTACCAAATTGTTTGTTTTTTCGAGCTAAATCCAATCGTGCAAACAATAATTGGAAATATAATTTTTCAATTTGAAAAACTCAAAAACCCCATTTTTGGGGGGTAATGGGGCCTTTACCCCACTTTGGATATGTCGATCTGACTGGTTTACGAACTCGTCCAAGAGAATCTAGTTTTACATGTCTGTACCAAATTTTGTTACGATCGGAGGATATTTACGAGAGTTATCGTGCTAACAAAACTCAAAAAATAAAAATTCTATTTCCCATATAAGCCCATGTTAAATTTTGAAACGAATCGTGAATTTTGCATGTAAGAAAGCGTTTTCACAATAAACTCACTTCATATCCAGAAAGTACACATAAAAAGTTGTAAATTAATATAAATATTAATATGATTGCTGAGGTTACCCCGAACGGATATTTTTTGACAATTCTGTTCTGTTAAAACGACGGTAATAGCTTATTTCTAAGGAAATTCACTAATAACTTAGAGACCAATGCACCTAGAGCAATGATTGAAGCTACCAAATTGTTTGTTTTTTGAGCTGAATCCATAGGTGAAAGCTATAATTTGATAACTTTGATTTTTCAATTTTAAAATCTAAAAAAACCGATCTTTTGGTTGGCAAAAAGGGGCCCTCCAGAGGTATTTTCGCTTATATCTCGGAGATCAATGGAATTAGAGAAATGATTAAAAATACCAAATTCTTTGTTTTTTCGAGCTAAATCCAATGGTCAAACAATAATTGGATAAATATAATTTTTCAATTTGAAAAACTCAAAAAAACCCATTTTTGGGGGGTAAAATGGGGCCTTTACCCCTTTTAGGATATGTCGATCCGGCTGGTTTTTCCAACTTGTCCTAGAGAATCTAGTTTTATATGTCTGTACCAAATTTTGTTACGATCGGAGGATAATTACGAGAGTTATCGTGCTAAAAAAACTCAAAAAATGAAAATTCTATTTCCCATATAAGCCCATGTTAAATTTTGAAACAAATCGTGAATTTTGCATGTAAAATTGCGTTTTCACAATAAACTTACTTCATATCCAGAAAGTACACATAAAAAGTTGTAAATTAATATAAATATTAATATGATTGCTGAGGTTACCCCGAACGGATATTTTTTACCATTCTGTTCTGTTAAAACGACGGTAATAGCTTATTTCTAAGGAAATTCGCTAATAACTTAGAGACCAACGGACCTAGAGCAATGATTGAAGCTACCAAATTGTTTTTTTTTTCGAGCTGAATCCAAAGGTGAAAGCTATAATTTGATAACTTTGATTTTTCAATTGAGGATCTCAAAAAACCGATTTTTTGGTTGGCAAAAAGGGGTCTTCCAGAGGTATTTTCGCTTATATCTCGGAGACCAATTGACTTAGAGAAATTATTAAAAATACCAAATTGTTTTTTTTCGAGCTAAATCCAATGGTCAAACAATAATTGGATAAATATAATTTTTCTATTTGAAAAATTCAAAAAAACCCATTTTTTAGGGGTAAAATGGGGCCTTTACCCCACTTTGGATAGGTCGATATGGCTGGTTTACGAACTCGTCCAAGATAATCTAGTTTTACATGTCTGTACCAAATTTTGTTACGATCGGAGGATATTTACGAGAGTTATCGTGCTAAAAAAACTTAAAAAATGAAAATTCTATTTCCCATATAAGCCCATGTTAAATTTTTAAACAAATCGTGAATTTTGCATGTAAAAATGCGTTTTCACAATAAACTCACTTCTTTGTTTGAAATTCATTGTTGGTGATGGTGATTTTATATTTTGATTAGGATTTTTGCGGACATTTGCCATCACTGATTAGTAAAAAACAAGTTTCACGACGTTTCGGGATCTGGAATCTGATCCCGTCTTCAGGTGGAAGAAAACCTAGAACATAACAAGATTAGTAACACATAGCCAGGAAATCCTGGAGAAAAACACAGCTGAAACAGAGAACTGTAAAAGCAGTCACGAAAACAATAAGCTGAAAAGAAAAACAATACACAAAATAACACAGGAATCACAAGTATCAAGAATCACCAGGCAGGAGAGAGCACGCCCACACCCAATCAGAGCTGAGCTGAGACTGGTGAGAGGAAAGCAAATGGCGGCGGCAACGGAAATGGCGGCGCCCACAGCCAACCAAATCACGGCGCGCTACCGGTGGCGAAAACCTGAAACAGAGACATGTGATATGCAAATTCCGTGTGTCTGTTTGTGTTTTGTTAGTTAATTTTTAACCTGATTTTGCCCCTTGGCCTTGCTACGGGTTAACATGTTATGAGAATTTTGAACAGAATTGTTAGTAATTACCCTATTTTCTGACACTTTATTTTCCCTGTCTTTCAATTCTTAAATTTTCAATCAAACCATCAAAAATCTGTCAAAGAAGGGGTAGCTTACTCACTATTTGACAGAGCAAAGAGCATTTGCTCAAATCAAGATGGATTAAATCAGGAAATCAAAAAAGTAGAGCAAGATTTGGCTAAGAATGGATACCCTCAATCCGTAATAAGAAAGTGCAAAACCCGTAGGGCTAAACAGAATGAGTCAGAAAACACTGAAAAATTCGTTCCCATGTCAATCCCTTATGTGCCGGGATTATCGGAGAAAATTAGAAGAGTTGCTAGGAAGTTCAAAGTTAGAACCGCGTTTAGGACACAAAATACTCTTAGGCAATGTCTCGTAAAAACCAAACCAAAAAATGGCACTCAGGGATCAAAAAACTGTGTTTACAGAATAAACTGCAATAGTTGCTCTAGGCCGTATTATGGCGAGACAAAAAGACCTTTAAATGTTAGAATCAAAGAACACAAAGATAACACGAGGAAGGGCTTAGTGGATAAATCAAAAATTGCTCAACACTGCTGGTCTGAAAATCACCAGATGAATTTTGACGAAGCAAAAATAGTACACCGCGAACCTCATTTTTTCAAAAGAAAACTAATTGAAGCTTCATACATAAAACTAGCAGACCAACCAATCAGTCAATCTTCACTTGAAATAAGGCCAGTATGGCTACCAATATTAAACAAAGAATTGAAAGACAGGGAAAATAAAGTGTCAGAAAATAGGGTAATTACTAACAATTCTGTTCAAAATTCTCATAACATGTTAACCCGTAGCAAGGCCAAGGGGCAAAATCAGGTTAAAAATTAACTAACAAAACACAAACAGACACACGGAATTTGCATATCACATGTCTCTGTTTCAGGTTTTCGCCACCGGTAGCGCGCCGTGATTTGGTTGGCTGTGGGCGCCGCCATTTCCGTTGCCGCCGCCATTTGCTTTCCTCTCACCAGTCTCAGCTCAGCTCTGATTGGGTGTGGGCGTGCTCTCTCCTGCCTGGTGATTCTTGATACTTGTGATTCCTGTGTTATTTTGTGTATTGTTTTTCTTTTCAGCTTATTGTTTTCGTGACTGCTTTTACAGTTCTCTGTTTCAGCTGTGTTTTTCTCCAGGATTTCCTGGCTATGTGTTACTAATCTTGTTATGTTCTAGGTTTTCTTCCACCTGAAGACGGGATCAGATTCCAGATCCCGAAACGTCGTGAAACTTGTTTTTTACTAATCAGTGATGGCAAACTCACTTCTTATCCAGAAAGTACACATAAAAAGCTGTAAATTAATATAAATATTAATATGATTGCTGAGGTTACCCCGAACGGATATTTTTTGTCCATTCTGTTCTGTTAAAACGACGGTAAAAGCTTTTTTCTAAGGAATTTCGCTAATAACTTAGACACCAATGGACCTTGAGCAATGATTGAAGCTACCAAATTGTTTGTTTTTTCGAGCTAAATCCAATCGTGCAAACAATAATTGGAAATATAATTTTTCAATTTGAAAAACTCAAAAACCCCATTTTTGGGGGGTAATGGGGCCTTTACCCCACTTTGGATATGTCGATCTGACTGGTTTACGAACTCGTCCAAGAGAATCTAGTTTTACATGTCTGTACCAAATTTTGTTACGATCGGAGGATATTTACGAGAGTTATCGTGCTAACAAAACTCAAAAAATAAAAATTCTATTTCCCATATAAGCCCATGTTAAATTTTGAAACGAATCGTGAATTTTGCATGTAAGAAAGCGTTTTCACAATAAACTCACTTCATATCCAGAAAGTACACATAAAAAGTTGTAAATTAATATAAATATTAATATGATTGCTGAGGTTACCCCGAACGGATATTTTTTGACAATTCTGTTCTGTTAAAACGACGGTAATAGCTTATTTCTAAGGAAATTCACTAATAACTTAGAGACCAATGCACCTAGAGCAATGATTGAAGCTACCAAATTGTTTGTTTTTTGAGCTGAATCCATAGGTGAAAGCTATAATTTGATAACTTTGATTTTTCAATTTTAAAATCTAAAAAAACCGATCTTTTGGTTGGCAAAAAGGGGCCCTCCAGAGGTATTTTCGCTTATATCTCGGAGATCAATGGAATTAGAGAAATGATTAAAAATACCAAATTCTTTGTTTTTTCGAGCTAAATCCAATGGTCAAACAATAATTGGATAAATATAATTTTTCAATTTGAAAAACTCAAAAAACCCATTTTTGGGGGGTAAAATGGGGCCTTTACCCCTTTTAGGATATGTCGATCCGGCTGGTTTTTCCAACTTGTCCTAGAGAATCTAGTTTTATATGTCTGTACCAAATTTTGTTACGATCGGAGGATAATTACGAGAGTTATCGTGCTAAAAAAACTCAAAAAATGAAAATTCTATTTCCCATATAAGCCCATGTTAAATTTTGAAACAAATCGTGAATTTTGCATGTAAAATTGCGTTTTCACAATAAACTTACTTCATATCCAGAAAGTACACATAAAAAGTTGTAAATTAATATAAATATTAATATGATTGCTGAGGTTACCCCCGAACGGATATTTTTTACCATTCTGTTCTGTTAAAACGACGGTAATAGCTTATTTCTAAGGAAATTCGCTAATAACTTAGAGACCAACGGACCTAGAGCAATGATTGAAGCTACCAAATTGTTTGTTTTTTCGAGCTGAATCCAAAGGTGAAAGCTATAATTTGATAACTTTGATTTTTCAATTGAGGATCTCAAAAAACCGATTTTTTGGTTGGCAAAAAGGGGTCTTCCAGAGGTATTTTCGCTTATATCTCGGAGACCAATTGACTTAGAGAAATTATTAAAAATACCAAATTGTTTTTTTTCGAGCTAAATCCAATGGTCAAACAATAATTGGATAAATATAATTTTTCTATTTGAAAAATTCAAAAAAACCCATTTTTTAGGGGTAAAATGGGGCCTTTACCCCACTTTGGATAGGTCGATATGGCTGGTTTACGAACTCGTCCAAGATAATCTAGTTTTACATGTCTGTACCAAATTTTGTTACGATCGGAGGATATTTACGAGAGTTATCGTACTAAAAAAACTTAAAAAATGAAAATTCTATTTCCCATATAAGCCCATGTTAAATTTTGAAACAAATCGTGAATTTTGCATGTAAAAAAGCGTTTTCACAATAAACTCACTTCTTATCCAGAAAGTACACATAAAAAGCTGTAAATTAATATAAATATTAATATGATTGCTGAGGTTACCCCGAACGGATATTTTTTGTCCATTCTGTTCTGTTAAAACGACGGTAAAAGCTTTTTTCTAAGGAATTTCGCTAATAACTTAATAACCAATGGACCTTGAGCAATGATTGAAGCTACCAAATTGTTTGTTTTTTCGAGCTAAATCCAATCGTGCAAACAATAATTGGAAATATAATTTTTCAATTTGAAAAACTCAAAAACCCCATTTTTGGGGGGTAATGGGGCCTTTACCCCACTTTGGATATGTCGATCTGACTGGTTTACGAACTCGTCCAAGATAATCTAGTTTTACATGTCTGTACCAAATTTTGTTACGATCGGAGGATATTTACGAGAGTTATCGTGCTAACAAAACTCAAAAATAAAAATTCTATTTCCCATATAAGCCCATGTTAAATTTTGAAACGAATCGTGAATTTTGCATGTAAGAAAGCGTTTTCACAATAAACTCACTTCATATCCAGAAAGTACACATAAAAAGTTGTAAATTAATATAAATATTAATATGATTGCTGTGGTTACCCCGAACGGATATTTTTTGACCATTCTGTTCTGTTAAAACGACGGTAATAGCTTATTTCTAAGGAAATTCGCTAATAACTTAGAGACCAATGCACCTAGAGCAATGATTGAAGCTACCAAATTGTTTGTTTTTTGAGCTGAATCCATAGGTGAAAGCTATAATTTGATAACTTTGATTTTTCAGTTTTAAAATCTAAAAAAACCGATCTCCAATGGAATTAGAGAAATGATTAAAAATACCAAATTCTTTGTTTTTTCGAGCTAAATCCAATCGTGCAAACAATAATTGGAAATATAATTTTTCAATTTGAAAAACTCAAAAAACCCATTTTTGGGGGGTAAAATGGGGCCTTTACCCCTTTTAGGATATGTCGATCCGGCTGGTTTTTCCAACTTGTCCTAGAGAATCTAGTTTTATATGTCTGTACCAAATTTTGTTACGATCGGAGGATAATTACGAGAGTTATCGTGCTAAAAAAACTCAAAAAATGAAAATTCTATTTCCCATATAAGCCCATGTTAAATTTTGAAACAAATCGTGAATTTTGCATGTAAAATTGCGTTTTCACAATAAACTTACTTCATATCCAGAAAGTACACATAAAAAGTTGTAAATTAATATAAATATTAATATGATTGCTGAGGTTACCCCGAACGGATATTTTTTACCATTCTGTTCTGTTAAAACGACGGTAATAGCTTATTTCTAAGGAAATTCGCTAATAACTTAGAGACCAACGGACCTAGAGCAATGATTGAAGCTACCAAATTGTTTTTTTTTTCGAGCTGAATCCAAAGGTGAAAGCTATAATTTGATAACTTTGATTTTTCAATTGAGGATCTCAAAAAACCGATTTTTTGGTTGGCAAAAAGGGGTCTTCCAGAGGTATTTTCGCTTATATCTCGGAGACCAATTGACTTAGAGAAATTATTAAAAATACCAAATTGTTTTTTTTCGAGCTAAATCCAATGGTCAAACAATAATTGGATAAATATAATTTTTCTATTTGAAAAATTCAAAAAAACCCATTTTTTAGGGGTAAAATGGGGCCTTTACCCCACTTTGGATAGGTCGATATGGCTGGTTTACGAACTCGTCTAAGATAATCTAGTTTTACATGTCTGTACCAAATTTTGTTACGATCGGAGGATATTTACGAGAGTTATCGTACTAAAAAAACTTAAAAAATGAAAATTCTATTTCCCATATAAGCCCATGTTAAATTTTGAAACAAATCGTGAATTTTGCATGTAAAAAAGCGTTTTCACAATAAACTCACTTCTTATCCAGAAAGTACACATAAAAAGCTGTAAATTAATATAAATATTAATATGATTGCTGAGGTTACCCCGAACGGATATTTTTTGTCCATTCTGTTCTGTTAAAACGACGGTAAAAGCTTTTTTCTAAGGAATTTCGCTAATAACTTAATAACCAATGGACCTTGAGCAATGATTGAAGCTACCAAATTGTTTGTTTTTTCGAGCTAAATCCAATCGTGCAAACAATAATTGGAAATATAATTTTTCAATTTGAAAAACTCAAAAACCCCATTTTTGGGGGGTAATGGGGCCTTTACCCCACTTTGGATATGTCGATCTGACTGGTTTACGAACTCGTCCAAGAGAATCTAGTTTTACATGTCTGTACCAAATTTTGTTACGATCGGAGGATAATTACGAGAGTTATCGTGCTAAAAAACTCAAAAAATGAAAATTCTATTTCCCATATAAGCCCATTGTTAAATTTTGAAACAAATCGTGAATTTTGCATGTAAATTGCGTTTTCACAATAAACTTACTTCATATCCAGAAAGTACACATAAAAAGTTGTAAATTAATATAAATATTAATATGATTGCTGAGGTTACCCCGAACGGATATTTTTTACCATTCTGTTCTGTTAAAACGACGGTAATAGCTTATTTCTAAGGAAATTCGCTAATAACTTAGAGACCAACGGACCTAGAGCAATGATTGAAGCTACCAAATTGTTTTTTTTTTCGAGCTGAATCCAAAGGTGAAAGCTATAATTTGATAACTTTGATTTTTCAATTGAGGATCTCAAAAAACCGATTTTTTGGTTGGCAAAAAGGGGTCTTCCAGAGGTATTTTCGCTTATATCTCGGAGACCAATTGACTTAGAGAAATTATTAAAAATACCAAATTGTTTTTTTTCGAGCTAAATCCAATGGTCAAACAATAATTGGATAAATATAATTTTTCTATTTGAAAAATTCAAAAAAACCCATTTTTTAGGGGTAAAATGGGGCCTTTACCCCACTTTGGATAGGTCGATATGGCTGGTTTACGAACTCGTCCAAGATAATCTAGTTTTACATGTCTGTACCAAATTTTGTTACGATCGGAGGATATTTACGAGAGTTATCGTGCTAAAAAAACTTAAAAAATGAAAATTCTATTTCCCATATAAGCCCATGTTAAATTTTTAAACAAATCGTGAATTTTGCATGTAAAAATGCGTTTTCACAATAAACTCACTTCTTTGTTTGAAATTCATTGTTGGTGATGGTGATTTTATATTTTGATTAGGATTTTTGCGGACATTTGCCATCACTGATTAGTAAAAAACAAGTTTCACGACGTTTCGGGATCTGGAATCTGATCCCGTCTTCAGGTGGAAGAAAACCTAGAACATAACAAGATTAGTAACACATAGCCAGGAAATCCTGGAGAAAAACACAGCTGAAACAGAGAACTGTAAAAGCAGTCACGAAAACAATAAGCTGAAAAGAAAAAACAATACACAAAATAACACAGGAATCACAAGTATCAAGAATCACCAGGCAGGAGAGAGCACGCCCACACCCAATCAGAGCTGAGCTGAGACTGGTGAGAGGAAAGCAAATGGCGGCGGCAACGGAAATGGCGGCGCCCACAGCCAACCAAATCACGGCGCGCTACCGGTGGCGAAAACCTGAAACAGAGACATGTGATATGCAAATTCCGTGTGTCTGTTTGTGTTTTGTTAGTTAATTTTTAACCTGATTTTGCCCCTTGGCCTTGCTACGGGTTAACATGTTATGAGAATTTTGAACAGAATTGTTAGTAATTACCCTATTTTCTGACACTTTATTTTCCCTGTCTTTCAATTCTTAAATTTTCAATCAAACCATCAAAAATCTGTCAAAGAAGGGGTAGCTTACTCACTATTTGACAGAGCAAAGAGCATTTGCTCAAATCAAGATGGATTAAATCAGGAAATCAAAAAAGTAGAGCAAGATTTGGCTAAGAATGGA